>KE525273.1:250956-268364 GCA_000441895.2 Anopheles sinensis | reverse complement strand
ATCTCGATCGAGTCCTGGATGTTCTGCTGGGCGGGTGTGTTGCCGAGCTTCAGATTCGGGACCGCTACCAGCGCCATGCTGATAAGCAGCACCATCAGACAGGTGGCCGGTTGGGTCGTCTTGCTCGTGCCCTTCGTCAGCAGCGACTGGATGCGCTTCATCTGACTGACGAGATCGTGGTTTTGACTCTGCAGTATCTTGATCCGCTTCACCAGGTTCTGGTTTTCCTCCGTGCACTGTTTTACTCTGCAATATAAGAACGATATCAATCATCAATGAAATGATAAATCATAAGGATATATGAACCATAGTAACAGAGACAGTATTAACCATAGTAACGTGTCCTCGACCAACAACAAGTGCTGCTATTCTAGCAGGCTATCACAAGTCAGCCCAATGAATTTTATGTCGTAGTAGGCTGTTGCCAAAAGCAAAAGAGTAATTCCGTTTCATGCCGTTGAACTGTTCGGTCATACAGTAAAGAAACTCTGTACGAAAGTTTATGAATCCAGAGTTTTGCGCCTTCAGTGTCCGAAAACATCCCGAACCTTGAAAACGAAGTGAATTTGGAAATACTGAGGGTTTTGTAAAAGTACGGCTAAAAGATCACCCAGTAAGTACGGCAATTAATATGAGTATAAAGGATCTAGAAACAGGCGAAGTACAAATTGAAGCCAACGAATGACTCTTCTCTTAATTGGCTCAACATCTCCAAGTGGGGCTGGGCCTCTCTCCGTAGAGAGTTTCTGTGACCGAAAGATGGTAAATTATAGATCGGTGGTCAGCCGTTCGTAATACCGAGGGGTTCCAGACTCGGGATTCGATTCCAAGGAATGACTACTATAAGTCAAAGTTGTTCTGCAAATTCCAGACCTTTGTGCAAACTTTCTATCAGTTAGCAAGATTTGTCAAAAAGGTCTTATTAAATTCAATGATAAAGGCTGCGTGGTTCGCGAACGAAACGGCAGCGTGGTATGCACAGGTATGTTGGTCAATGGCATGTATAAGTCAAATAAAAAGAAGGAGCAGGTGATACCAGCAATTAGTACAATTTTGTGGCGTAGGCGACTTTGATACAGACGCGGTGAACGAGAGCATCGAATATTAAATATACCTAAATTCGAATGCATACCAGGAGGCACTTATTGGATCAGATTCCGTAAAAGAGAATGGCTGCCATTGGAGCTCGAAATTATGTTCTGAAGGAGAAATATAAGCGTCACAAGAAGTTGAATAGAACAGTTCCAAGCCTCACCTTTCCTCCAGCCCGTCGACGTACTCCTTCTTGCGCTTGCGCGAGTCTTGGGCGGAAATCTTGTTGCGGATCTTTCGCCGGATGCGCTTCAGTTCGCGTTCCTCGTGCTTCGTGAGCGGGTAGCTCGTGGGCAGAGTGATACCCTCCTTGGCCAGCAACCGTTTCTCTTCCGCCGTCAGTACCAGCTTCTGGTAGGTTCCGTTTCGGTTACGTCCCTTCGCGATGTCATCCATATCGACGTCATCGTCATCCCCATCGTCATCCCCGTCCGGTTCGACGTCCGAGTCGCTGATCATGTGATGATGCTGCTGCTGCTGGCGCTCGACCTCCGCAATCACCGAGTTGCTCTGCTGCATAATGTCCTCAAACACGTAGCTCTCCGAGTCGGACGAGCTCGGTGCGGCATCGGAAAGCCCATCGTCGACCAGCAGCTGATCCTTGCTCAGGACGACGTTCTTCTGAATCAGACCCTGCTTGGACTGCTGCAGCAGGTTGGCCGCCGCCAGCTTAATGTTGGCCGATTTGTTCTTCAAGTTTGACGTGTTGACAATTTTTATCGTACGCAGATCCTGGATCGTTACCGGCACCAGTATCGGGCGGCCGTTCTGTTGGGTTTGCTGCTGCATGCGGATGATCTTGCGCACACCACCGGCACCGTTCGGGGCCGACGTTAGTACGACATTCTTCGGTAGCATCGTTCCTCCGTTGGTTGTCCCAGCGGTCGATGTGTTGACGGTCCCTGAGGCATTCTTCAGCTGTAGCGTTACCTTCTTGTTGGCCGGATTGTTGGCAGTCGTTAGCCCATTGGCCACCGCAACCGTTTGACCGTTCTTCATCGTTGCCATGCGAATGATCTTCAGCTCCTTTCCGTTGCTGTTTACGAGCTGTTGTGTTCCAGCGCCCGACACGACGGACGTTGTTACGAGTCGCTTCGGTCCGATGCCAGCGCCGGTTGCACCCGGGTGATACACCGCCGTGGTACCCGCTGTCAGCGTGTTCAATTTTGCGGATGGCTTCACGCTCGAACTAACAAGCTGCGTCTTGACGATCGATTTCTGCTGCGACACTGCTGAAGGAACCGTGCGCTGCTGCTGCTGCACGTTAGCGGTCGTCATCGTTTGTTGACCACCGATCGGTGATTGCATCGTGGCCGGTGCTGGTTTGATGATGGGCACTTGTTGCTGCAGCATTGTCTCCGTTGGATGCATTTCGATCGTCTGCACGTAACGTGGTGGCGAGTTTTGTCCACCACGTTCGCTGATCGACGGTCCGGGTGAGGAGAGTGCCGGGCTGAGTGCTTCATACTCAGTATTCGGGTCCCTACGGTAGGCGGCAAGGGGGAGTATGGAAGAAGAAAAGAAAAATACAAATTAATTATCAAAGCATCAAAGCGAATAAATACTGTCGTTTATTGTATAACCCCTTGAAGATGTAACAGAAGTATAACAAAAAACGCAGCTTTTTTAAAGGAGGAAAATAGGATTCGAGTAGCATATTTCTATTGTTTGCTTATTTTATGATTTTGGCAAACACAGAATCTATTCTTTATAGGATCTTGATTATAAATAAGACCTTTAAAAATACACAGCAAAACTCCCAAAAACTTTCTGAGATGTTCAGGAAATGTTGTTTTAAGAACTCGTCACAATTTCATGGAATAGATTGTTTAAAGCTTCAAATGTAGCAGGTTTCAAAGGAGATTCTTTTTTCTAGACACAGCATGGAAAACAATTTGTCCCATTTGCTACATAGGATCATTTGAAACACATCATTGCAACACTTTATAGATATACTTGAGAATAAGAGAAAAAGAAGGAAGAGATTAAAAACATTTCCCAATCGATAGGAAACCTGCCGGTTCGGTGCACATTCTTATCTTAGAGTGTACTTTTCTTCATCATATCGATATGTTGCTTTTTTTCTGTAACACAGAACCCAAGATATTACTTTCCGGTCGTTCTTATCAGTGGCCTCTGTTGTTCCCTGAATGAGCCTCAGTTGTATCTTTGTGAAACAAGCGTACGCTTTGTGTAGCATTTTTGTTTCGGAGTATTGAAGGCCGCCGGACCTATATTTATCTGAATGCCGTCCAATTTTGAAACCCATTTCGAACGATGTTTCTGGTCTCGCGGTTCCTTTGCGCCGGATGATGTACGTGTGCGTGCGAATGACTCAAGCAGAGTGCAAAATGAAGTCATGAGTAGAAGTAGAGATGAAGCCGCTACGACTCAGTTTGACCTGAATATAGAGCGCACATTCATCGCATCGGTGCATAACCGCAAACATACATAACGTGGTATCAGATTGTTCTTTGTAGAAGACAACCACAACAAGACAGACCGATGCATAATGTTCAGTCCTCCACGAACGCATTATGTGATGATGCCAAATCTGGTCGGGATCGTCTCACTAAACATGCCGCTGGCCGTCGCCGGTTGTGATGATTAGATTCGCAGATTTCTCTTACCCTCCACACAACACAACCCAACGTTCGTACAAGGGGCACGAGGTTAAGCTAACACTATTTGAACGTTCCACCGCCAAAGGGTCTGCTCAAACCAGGAGGAAGCTGGCCAGGCAATGCTCTCGATCTACCCATTCCCATCTGTTTCTGTCTCTCGCCGACTCTTTGTCAACGACACAAGGCGGCGGCACATACTGAGATGCCTCTGCGACGGTTTTGATGCGCATAGAAATTATTTTTAATATACACAACCACAGTCTTATGCGAGGGCCAAACAACGGCATTCAATTGACATTAGCACCAAACCAGACGCGAGCAAAAGTGTATTGTAGTGAAGGAACATAACGGTGCCGTCATTTGCTCGAGAAGAATTGTCTGGCATGATATGATACGAATATGAAAAACTGTTCCCTGGCTTATGGAAAGCATGTTCAAAGGCATCTCATGCCAAGATTGGTGCGTGATTTCATACTTGCGTTTAAAATGTCAAAAACAGACAGAGCAACAGAGGCTCGTTCCGAGCATGGGAATGTAGTTTGTCTTCCTTTCGCATCACGCACGTTCGAAAGTGCTCTGGTTTTCGTTCCCTTTCATTTTTTGCTTCCACCGCCCGCCCGCCGGATGCTGTCTTGAGCCGTTTCCCTTCGCTCTCTTGCCGGTTAACGTGGCAATGCGGACCGGGTCGCCTAAGAGGCTGCTAAGGTGCAACCTTTCACTCGATCGTGGTGGTGTAACATTGGAAGTAACATCAAGAAAACATTCCTTGTTGAATCAGCCCAGCCCTGTTTGGTTGTTGCGGCCATAGACACAGATGTGTCACCTATTTAATTTTCCCTTTTTTAAGGCGCAGCTCGCTCCCGTTCTCTACCGGGAAGTGTCCAAAATTTCCACTTACAGGTCCAGATGATCGCTCGATAGGCCACTGTCCGAGGCGCCCGAGGACAGGATCTGCTGCTCGGTCGCACAGTTCGGGTCGGTGTCGTTCAGCATAGTAAAGTCCACGTTCATCAGGAGCGGCTTGAAGGTGGCCGAATCGTCCGACAGGCTGCCGCCAGCACTGCCGCCGGTAAAATCGTCGTCGAGATAACCGTCCAGCGAGGCACCGCTGCTGCCCGTCGCACTCGGGAACCCGTGGAAGTCCTGATCCGAGGAGGAGTGCGACGAATGCGGTGACATGGCCGGCTGCTCGCCCAGGCACGTCTCGTTCGCGTAGCTCTTGCTCAGCCGGATCATGAACTCGTCCAGCTCGTCTGGGCCACCGGTGGCGTCGGTGCCCGGTCCGCTAAACAGCATCGTGTCGTCCATCTTCAGCAGGGTGTCCATGAAATCCTCACCCGACCAATCGTCCTGCTGGGGTGGAAGGGAGAAAAAACAAACCAAAACCCAATAAGTAACACGTCGTTCTATGCATTCTAACCCATAAACCCATCGACACAGCTTGTGTGGACTACCTTCCACTCGGAGACTAACGCCAGCGACCGTTATTACGCAATCGCATGTGAAGCCCCGCAGGATTCGCACGAGAAGCTGAAACCCAAGCCCATTGTGCAATATTAAATTAGGAAAGCCTTAGGGCCAAACAATTGCCCTACTCCAGATTTAAATGCAACTAGAATTGCGTCACGCGTGGCGCTCACATCATAAGGAGCCAATATTTTTGGCCAATAATCCCATTGCGTAGGAAAGTGTATTTTTAACTAAGAAACTGCTGACGTCTACATCGCAAGTAAGAAATATTAACCTTATTCTGTTGTTGATTGTGAATGTAATTCAATTATTCGACAACTTTGAGGCACACTCTCTGTGTCGTATATAAGATATTCAAAAGAACTGCAACTCATATCAACACGTTTTGTTTGTAATAAACCCTCTCCTCATTAAGTCATTCAGCATATACGCTTTTGAAGCCGGTAGTGATTAAATTGAGCCGTGTAAATTTGTTCCTGTGACGGTAGCGATATCCAAAACCAAATTCGTCGGCGCGTTGGCACAATTTACATTCTGCCAAGTGACTTAACCCGAAAACGCTACCACACGCATTCCGGACCGCAAAATGTCAGGGTTTTCGAGCGGTCTAGTCTCCCCACCCCAACCAGTGCCTTTCGTGTCCTCTTATGCGCTACTCTTTCTCTTGGACTGCCACGCGAACTGCAACTTGGCGCCCTTCTTCTTCTTAGGTTGAACCGTCTTTCTGTCTGTTAAAAAGTCGCACTTCAGTGAAGACATTCATTCGCGAAACTGCGTGCATAAAAGATCAAGCAAAATTTTAAAAAACAAACCGTCGTCCACAAGACAATGTTGGGAAAAACGATCACCGAATCAAAGTACACGATCAAACTTACTGTTTGCTACGGTTACTTTCACCGTCAACTGAATGGCACGGATAAGCATTATTTGGGGATGAATAAGAGAGAGCGAGTGGAGGTTGTAAATAAAAAGGTAAAATTCAAATGATTATACCGGGTGGAATTTTTGTTTGTTTTACTTTAAATTACCCGGTTACGCAAAATGAACTCTCCGTGCATCCTGTTGAGGCGAAAGGATATACCTTCCTTCAACGTGAAACTTTCGAATGAAAAGGTGATCAAAAACCCAGCATACTACGAACAAGAAAAAACGTTCACAAATATTACTAGCTCAGGAGTAGTGGTGCTACCACCATCTAGTTGGCCAGCCATCATGGAAAACCTGATTATCGGCGTAGGTTTCTGGAGACGTAAGAAAAAAAACCGGTCCACAAAGTCCCAACTAAGAGAGCACGTGGTCTCGGTTGAACCGAAAGTGATTAATTCAACGCCGGTGAAAGGTTAGCGGCGACGCTGGCGAAACACGAGTTCGCCGATTTTGAAAGTGACATTTGCGATGTCTGTTGCACCTCAAGCCAAGGTTAAAATGGAGAGCATAAGAAAATCGTTTGAGGTGTAGGAAGATTTTAAAAGAGCCCCTTTAATGTCGGTCCAAAACAACAAGAACCTCTTACTCTCACTCAGTTTGCACGACCATTTAGCAGTCTGTCGTTACATTCAAATCCCACTTTGCAATCTTCTTTTCCTGGTTCCCTTTCTGCTCGGCCACCCAGGGAAAGGTATTCAACGAAAAACATCATTTGATGTCCACCAACAACATTCCACATTCAAAACGCCATCGAATGAATCATACAACGGTAAAACGGGAAGAATGAGGTCGCCGAAGACGAACCTACGGGCGCTTACAAGAAGTCATTAGAATGCGTACCATGTCTCTGGAGGTGGCGAAAAAAAGGAAAGAAAGCTTTCTAAAATGGTGGAGCAACACACAAACTCGTAAGTACGGAAACCATTAAACCTGGCTACATTCAGACTCGGTTGTACTTATTTCAAATTTGCCCACCCTTTTTGACCGTTGACCGCAACGTTTCACAAGTTAGCCTGGTTTTAATTTTTCACAACGATTTCATGTGATACTAAAAGATGATATTTCAATTGTATTCTCAAGAAGTAAGATTAAAAATTTCAACAAATCCTATTTAAAGCAAAAAGGTTTACGACAACATACATCGGCTAAAGAAAGTAACTTAAATCTCAGCCTGAATCAATGGCATCAAGAATTCAAAATACCGTTACACTTGAAGAAGCAAAATCGAAAGAACGCTTGCCGGATTCTGTTATACCGTTTCGGTCTTCTCGACGACTACAACATTTTTGGCTTCTCCTTCGGCCTCCACCTCGGGACTGCGTAGTTCTTCTGGTTCATTTTGGGACGCTTTTGGGCGACCGGACAACAAGAACTGGCTTTCGCTGCCCCTGCTGCGCCAGGAACAAATTCCAAACCCGCAAAAGCCCTGCGCTGCAGCATATTGCAGGCTCGATCGATAGTTGCGGCGAACGGATGACGTTGAACTGGCGTGTTTGTAGTCTAAGTAGTCAGATTGAGGTCAACAACAATGGCGATGGCGGCCGCAGGGCAAAACATGGACACGGTCTAGGGTAGGGTAGGTTGCCGCCACCCGATATTCATTGGCCCTGCCCAGCTTTCCCGATGGTTAATGCAAAAGGGGCACCCCTAAATGGCAGTAAAGCGGCACAAAGAGACAGACAAGTTGGGAGAGATTGAGCTTCCATCGACCAGATTGCGTCATTTCGACACAAGCTCTTATGGCGTCGTCCTCCTCTCCGGTGTGGAATCAAAGAGAGAACGGACCAAATGCGCCATATTCAGGAGACCGGCAACCGGCGAACCGTCAAACCGGTGATTTCGTTCAGTTGACGTATGCTGGTTTCGTTCGGAAGGGGAAATTACAGTCCATGGAATGTTTTCGTTTTTTTTTCTATTTCCCAAGGGCTTCAAAGGGGTTTATTTTTTTATTTGGTAAGATTTCGCGTGACCGAAGGTGATAGTGAGCCAACAGGCGGAAACTTCCACCGGCGCCGCGATGGTGGTGGAAAAAGTCACAATAACTTGCGGCCCAGAAGGCGCACGTCAGCAGCAAAAGCTCTCGGGAAACTGGTTTCTCCAGTGCGCTTGCTTACGTCGACAGCTTTGCTACGAGGAGCACGTGTTTCGCTCGCAGCAGCTTCACGGCTTCATCCCAACAAGGGGTGGTGGCAGCATTTATACCACCCTCTCGTATCTGTCGACTTTCACGGAGAAAAAGAACAAAAACCCTGAACGACAGATCACAACCGGCGAAATAGTCATCGTGGCTCAAGGCACACACACACACATGTTTAAAAAATGTTTCAACAAATGTCGGGAGTGTTTTGTGGGGCAACAAGAGATAGGGAGGAAACACAGGTTGCGCCTTGGCTGTCGACGTGGTGGTTCCGTTTCCATAAGAAATGGACTCCGCATATCACACACAGGGCGTAAAGTAAACGGCTGTTGCCGGGTTTAGCAAACAAACGCGACACAGTGCTCTAGAACAGACGAGGAAAATAAAACATTTAGGAACAACTTTTAAAAGAAAGCGAGTTTCCTGCAAGGCAAGGTACGTAAAAAAGCGCGTGCAAAGAAGGGAAAAACGGTGAAAAACTCGCTTTCCACAGCTTTAAACGAACAGGCAAGCACTAAAGCGAGGTTAGGTGAATGAATGTTTTTGAAAGCATTTGATGCACAGCCTTCCCTCCCTCCTTCCTTATCGCTGGAGCTGGAGGGTCTTGGAGCACACACGTTGGAGCTCTGCATGTCGCCGATAAGAGGAGCTCTCGTCAAGTGTGGCAATCGCGGCACAATTAATCTTAAGTGGCTTTCCACGTTGAAAATGAACACATTATTCCATGGTTATTCGTTAATTTATGATATGACAAAAAATTTAAGAAATATTTCTTTCGAATGAGTTTTCCTACTTTAAAAATTAAGTGCTTCCCTTCAATTTAAAAAAAATGGGGGAAACATTGTTCCAACTCAATCCACCCCTTGAATGATGAATGATGAAGTATCTAGTATCTCGAATCAAGAATTCTCCTTCTTACAAAAAATAAGCAAAAAATTAAAACAATTACAGAGCGCTTATAAAACATACTTTTAACAAATAAAAATACTTGTTTTTCAAGGTTCTTCTTTTAAATATATTTCCTTCCCAACTGACCTATAGTGGTTGCAATGTTATCAAACGTGTATGCATTTCCCTGATATAAATGACCGTATAGATAGGTTATCGGGAAGCAACAATCGCAACCAAATACCTTGTAAGGGAAGCATCTAGGTTAATATTTGTCTTTGTTACTGCCATTTAATATTTACACGCCAATGACACAAATGGCTGCTTTCCATCGTCAAGAAACAATATTGAATTGCAATATTTAACCAAGCAAAAACTATTTCATCATCAGTTATACACTACTTTCCCAAGACCTTCATAGCTTCCAAATGATCGTCGATCACGATCGGATAGGAAGAGCACCGAAAAGTACCGACCAAACTTGCATTTTCCTTTCCCGGTACATCCTCTTCAAAACCCACATAATCATTTTGTTGCAAAAACCGTGGAGGTTGCCCCCAAAATACGTACGTTGAAGAGAAAATTGTTTATATCACCATCCATCTTGGCGAAGTTTGCTGCCGATCTTTGATGTTCGTTCAACTGCTTTCCTATCCCCTTCTTTCTACTGCTTCAACTTTCACACCTTCACTGAAAATTCGCTCACAAGTTTTCCGCACACAACCAGTCTTTTGTGGATGACCGTATTTTCACGTATAATATTAGGCACAGGAAAAGCGGCCCTAACGCCGTTGAACAGTTGGTGTTACTAACGTTACGCGCAAGTTACTCGCTGTCGACCCGAATGTTACGCACAGCCACACCACTTGGTTGTTGTATGATATTCGTACCCTCGTCCCTCGTCACTCACTCTTCCCTCCGGTCCACGGGCGGACAATTTCTTCCAGCTGCTGTGCCAGTAGCAGTGAATGCTTTCAGCAACTCTCACTCGGCCGCTTCCGGTCGAATGATTTTCTGGTCTTTATGGCGCTGATTAATGCCACCGCGGAAATAATGCTGCTGCTAGCCACAGACACAGGCACAAAAGATAGATATGTACTCTGGCACATAGGCTGTGGGACCTAGTATCTACCAAATCCGTGAGGCTTTTTAACCAAAAAAAACAACAGTCACACTCTTGTCGCACACTAAAACTCCTACTGAACATCACTTCAGCAGCTCCGGCTTCGAAGCACGACAGTGTGAACCCCGAATCGTACTCGCCCGCAGAAAGTAATGGAATTTTCATCTGGCATCTTCCCACTCATCTCGGTGGAAATCGGTGCGGAGTCGCACAAAACCATTTCTCTTCGTTCCACGCCGTGCAACCGCAGATTATTCAACCACCGTGGTGTAACGGTTGAGAGTTTCCTCTTTATTGCCGCCACCCCGTCAATCGCTGGCGATGGTGGCTGATCGTCGATACGATTACAGTTTGGCAATTCATGCACATTCATTTAAACATCGATATATTTTTCCACCGTTCCTTCAAACGGACGGCCGGTCAATAGTCTCACTAAAACCTTTTGCGGTGCGTTACGGTACATCGAGGGAACTGCACTGCCAGCACGATCGTTTCGATCGTCGGCGTTTCAGCGGGTTACTGGGCGACACTTGAATCATTTTTTTTTAAATTTCAAACACACCAACAGCGGAAGGTCACATAAACACACGGTATGACGATGGTACGTGACAGGAAGCGGTAGGAGACTTAAGTTTAAATTTTAGTTTTCTTCGTTTAATTCTACACAAGAAAACGCAAACAGATTCTCCCTTGCCGGTGACGCAAAGCACTTCGTCATAAAAGAAAACCACAGCGAAAACACTCACTCCACGGTTACACTTCAGAAGTGTCGAGACTGCCACACGGCATCTACTTCCATCCCCTAAGCCATCAAATCAAGGGTGTTGTACGAAGCATAAAACAAATGGGTTGGCGAAGAAGGTAGCGTACCGATCGCCCAACATTTACGGCCCGGCGTAACGTGCACGAAATCGCTGTACGTGGCAGTTATTTTCCTTTGAACGGTATACGATCATTAAACATTACATGCGCTGGTTGCGATCGGTTGCAGCCCTACAGATCACTCTCGCAATTTTCACCACAGGGGGAAGGAGAGTCCGATCAATTCAATCCCGCGTAAAAATGGCGATCGGCGTTAGTTCTGTACTCTCTTCCGAGTTAAGAACTTTGATCGAAACGCGATCGTACAGCGCGTGGTGTTTTGAATCCGGCTCGGAGTTGGAAACGGAGTCCCGTGCAGCAGCTCCGGGTCTGCACGGTGCGAGGTCTCAACCGATACTGGCTGGCCTCTGAACGAGTTCGAGACGAGCCGGTTGGTTATTATGCCGTGCCTATTAGAGGGGCGCGCACTCGCGGTATACTCGTGTGCTGCGGTAAAAACCGCGAGACGTCGCCCCTGATACACCTGACCCAACACATCCACCACGCCCCTCTGGCGCGACCTACGCCTCCGTGTACCTGTTGCTACGTATCGCCCACCCTCCGGTATGGCCCTTCCCTTCCTTCTCTCGCGGGGAAACAACATCATTTTTCCACCATTTCTCTCACTCGTGCACCGCTTCGCGTATTGCTTCGATTGAGCCAAGTGGATTACCTTTACCGCTCTCTTTTTCCCGACCCACGACTTAGCGCTTTCTCAGAAGATCTTTCCAACAGAGATCTTCACGTTCCCGACACACAAACACACAACCGTCTCTCATACACACTTGTACACTTTCTTCCCTTTATCGGCTCGAAGCCGGCGTCGAAACCGGCTAAGACGGTTGCTTTCAAGACGAGACTCATTTGCGGGCAACAATGATAAACCCTTCAAGGTAAACTGGGGCTCTTCAGAGGGACTGCTATGGCAGGGGTTGTACTGTTCATCCCTCTTGCCACTCAGAATTCGGGTAGACTCGACGGCAGAAGAACATGGCGGTGATCATTGCGAAAAGCGAAAACAGAACGCGAGACGGCGGCAACGCGCTCGCAATGCATTAAAAAACCATCGTAATGTAATTATCCGACACCGACAACGGCGTGTCCTCGGCGTAGGAAAACTGTGCTAGTGTAGCCGTTGGACTAATAGGACCAGAGCCGACAGGGGAGGCACCCAAAAGGGGTCGCGGGAATAATTTACCGGCTCAATTACACCCCACAAAATGTGGTAATAGGACATTCGAGAGAAGATCTCATCGTAATAAACGATCATTTATCGATTTTCATTTGATTTTTATTATATTTCTTATGATCAACAAAAATCATAAAGTTCAGGAATTTTCAAGGACCCACCCATCGTCAAAACACCGTTTGTTCCTGATTATGGAGTGCACCGTCCATAGCCGTCGAGATAATCGTTATCAGTACCGACTGGACGAGAGGCGATCTCTTCAGCTCTTGCCTAATATACTCGATCATACAGGTTTGTAACTGTATGAAATAGAAAAAGAGCATTTCTTGACCACCACTTGGTGCGAAGAATATGGGAAGTGAGTAACGACCGCGCGTGTCATCAATTAATTTACAACCATTTTGAATGTCGATAAATTGCGCAGGTTTTTTCAGCTCCCCAAGCTACCTTGGGCGCTCATACCACAAGTACAAACGTGTTATAGCCCATTCGCTAAATCCAGCTCACTTAAAGCCTACTACCTCCAATCTGAAGCCTCCGGTATGCCATAAACAGGCGCTTGGCGCTCTCCGGTGACACATGGCAGGCAGGTAAACACACATCTGATTAGCCTCTTATCACGGTGTTCCAGAACGCTTTACGGAGTTGGTTCGCACCAACTGAGATAGTGGAGTCATATCTTTTCGATATACCCATTCCGAAGGTCAGGGAATCACACACGGTCACACAATCCACAATACATCAGAAAACATGCAAGAAGTACTGTTTGTTTTTCCTCCAATAAAAGCATGACACATATATTTGTGAGAATGAGGTTACATTTGTAGACATTGATGACGGTCATGAATTTTTTCGGGAAGTCAAGGATTAAACCTACATCAATGAGAAAAAGACATAATTCCCCTACTTCACTCCAGCGACCCAATGTACCACAAGAACCTTTGAACAATCATCAATTATGAAAAGATGTATAAATAATCCATAAATCGTGATCGATTGTCTGAGCATAGAGCATCTGAATATTTGATCAACAACTAGGCGCCCTCTCACAGTCCTTCTAGAAACATCACCCTCGAAGCAATCGAACAACAACGTTTATTGCTTGTCGCGCTTAACGTTACTTAGAACTGGTGGACCACCTTTATGCGGCGATAAGATACCGCTTAATGCCGTAAAAACATAGGCCTCCAACTCCAACGAACAAACCATTGATCCAGGATTGATAGCAAGCATACAAGACCATATTGCAAACACATCGTCGTTTGAACGGTCCTCTCCAAATTGAATCCGGCTTGGTCCAGACCGCGGCCGCCATTTTCTTCTGTGCGTCCGACGTTTACCGGGAGAATAGGAGAATGGGGCGTTATTCACGGTAGAGAAAGATCGGTAAGAAGTTCCGTTATCTTTCGCGAACTGTACCGGTTCACCGTGAAGTACCGTGGTTGCGACGCCCCCAAAAAGGCACCAAGAAGATGTCTTCCCGGACGAGAACGGAGGGATATTGGAGGCACATTTTGAGAAAACGGGAATCATAGAGCACTTTTGTTGATATACTTACATAATGCGCCATCTTTACGGCGACAACGATGCCAAGACTCCCTCCTCCTTTCTGTATCTCTTGATGGGGAGTACCGGAAGCTTATAGCCGTTGCTACATGTTGCTTCACTGGAGGACTGTCAACAAACGTCCCGAAGCCACAAATTAGCACCACACCGGGAACAAACTAGGGACCGCAGTCGGGAAATATGAACCGAATAAAGGGAACACGAAGACGCGCGTCTTATGACACAACCGTCTCAAAGTACAACCGACGCGCAACTGAGCTCCGGAACCGTGGCCGATGTGTAGGCTGTTCCTGCCCATTGCCTCGGTCTTCGTACGCTGAAATTCTAGCCAGGTTCTTCAACTTTGTGCCTTTCCGTAACCAAACCAATCCGGTGGAACATCTCCTCTCCGTTCTCCCGTTCCGTTCTCGATGATCCTTCTTGCCTACAACTTCTCCACAACAACAGCAGCGTCGGTTGGGCAAACTTCACGGCTTCGCGAAGACCGCCAGCAACACACGTGAACCAAAAAAGCCCTGGGCATTATTACCGCCAAGGCAGGAAGCGTTGGAGAAAACAAGGCGGACGATAAGAAAAATATGGAAATTATAGAAGCCCACGCTCAGGTTTTGGGTGTGTGTGTTATGTGCGAAAGGTTCTTTTCTCGTGAAGCATAGACGAGATTTTTTTCCGTAGCATCCCCAAAGTGAAAGGTGGTGGAAAGGAGCCTGGAGAAATGGTCGTTATTTCCACGGTTGCGAACGTTGGATAACGCATACCAAAAAAAAAGAAGTCTGTGTGTGTATATGATGGGTAGTGGTCAGTCACCTGTGGCCGAAAGGGGTAAAACGAGGAAGAAAAACCAAAACCGAACATCGAAAGAAAAACTATACATTCACTTGTTCCTTGAGAGGAACAAACAGGAGAAATTGATAAACGTACGAGAAGGAATAAGAGTGAATTAAATTTGATTAACGGAATGATGGGAAGAGAGATGAGAAGGATAGTTGATGTGTAAATGTAACAAAATACTCAAATGTGCTACGAAAGAGGTGGGAAAAGAGGAGAAGATTCGGAAAGAAGATGGAAAACCGGAAAAATCCCAAAAACAACCAAAACGGAGCGGTATTACCATCAGGTTACATGAAGGAACAAAGAAAAAGGCAAACTGTAAACCGTAGTTTTTTATTTCCTCACATGTCTTACTTTTGCAGTCCATCGTTTTGTTGACTTAATTTTCTCTTAAATTTGTTACTTTGTTTTTAGTTTGGTTGTTTGTAACCGTCTCTTAAATTTGATGCTTTTTTAACTTTATATTAAGTTGGGCGTGTCGCAAAACAGGTTTACTTTTACTTCCACTTTTACCGGAGATTACGATCCTTTTGGATCCTTTCTCGCGCAATTCCTTTAACGATTCCTTTCACCATTCCGAGACACATCGAAGGTACCCTTTCAATAGCAATCAGTTCGATTTGTCGTCCGGTATGAGTGAAATGTTTCAACTCTTGCCTCGAGGCGGGGTCTCCCAGGGACAACGAAGGAGCAACAAACGTGGGAGAATTAAAGAGAATGATACTGCCATAAGAAAAACATAAATATAACCGGTTTATGCTGCATCTCCTGTTTTCTTCCCCGTTCATGGATTAAGGACCCGTATGGATAGGGCAAGCTCACCGAACAAGGGAAACCAGGGAGCTGTGAAGCAATTATGCATTTTGAACCTGTTTTTTCCCAGCGCTAGATTTTATGTCGAAGTCATTTTGGACGTTTCAATTTTTATAAGAAGGTAGTAACGCCTCAAAGAGGATGTAATCTTTTGGGTAGAAACATCTATAACATAGACGACAGTTTGAAATATCAAAGTGTTTGGAACAATTCTAAATTAAAATAACACCCAATTGAAAAAACATGCAGAAAAGATTATTGAGAATACGTTGGGTAGTCTGTAGTCAAATGATTAGATCTACGATAAGAAACTGAAAGCGCTAGTTATATTGTATGGGTTTTGCAAATTGTGTTTTTCTATTCACCATTGCAAGCAAAAGAAAAGTTCAACATATTGTAAAGTGTTCTGCTTGTGAAATGTGCTGGAAATGTCTGATGAAAATCATGCTTCCAAACTCCAATCCCGATTGAAAGTAAAGTATGAAGAGACGTTATAATTTTATTGTACAACAGTATTTAGTTAGCTTTAAATAAAACCAGCACCGTTTCACAATTTAAAGAAAAGCAAACTTGAGACTGAATGATCAGTAAAAAAGGAAATTACATAATTTAAACGACGTATGGCAGCGATCAGCCATTTTTCCCTGCCGACCTCTCCTCGTCAACGGACCTTACCTTATCAACTATTCGAGTACAATTTGGTTTGAACTTCGGCATCTTTGGGTAACGACAAGCCGTGTAGCCATGTGCTCGATCCGTTAAGCGACATGAGCCACTCTCAGCCTTATCTCATGAATGAAAACGGTGGTAAAACAAAAAAGAAAACGAACTGAATGCTGAAGATGTGGTATGTATGTGGGTATGGTAGAGAGGGCGTAGGAACATCCTTGAACTTGAGTTTGTTTTTGAAAAGGTGCATTTGCATCGACCTGTCCGAGAGTTCGCCCGTGTGCCTTTGGCGGAGGAAAGTCAACATACATGCGCTTGCTGGTTGCAGTTGTGTTTGATAACCGATAAGAAATCTTCTTCACATGCCGGCGGACATCCCTCACGCAACACCGTCACGTACTGCAACAGAATGAAACCATTCCTCGAGAGTTGTCGTTCGGCGCTTAAGATGCGCAATAAATGTGTACCCCAAAAATGTTGAAAGGCACTACGCAAAAGCGATCCTGACGCCGAATGGCGTATCGGTGTACTGTATACTGGGCCAAATTTGAGGAGAAATAGAAAAGGTGTCATTGTACCGTTATCTGGCAGAGTATGAAATTGTTTGTGTAAACTTAGAATTCACCATTGCATCTCGAAGCAAGAAGAAACTGTTTACGAATGTGCAAACATGCTCCGTCAACAAGATAGGATGCAATGTGCGATAGATTAGCTCAAATTGTTTCTTTTGAACGCAAACATCGGCGATAGTTCTCAAATGCTTTCAATCATATGTAAATTAAAATTATCGAATTACGCCCAATGTACACAAAAAAGGAAGATGCAACATTCAGTCCTCAGTGGCATGCTTTGATTTTATGTGTATCCTGCCAACATAATCCTGAATGAATGGCTACACATTCAAATAAGATTTATTTTAAAATTGGTTGGGGAAAAATGTTTTCAATAGGAGAATCTGAAGCAATATGCATCTCCGATGAAAACAGTAAAGTTTTCAGAACACTCTTCCGAAACATTATTAAATTAGAGCCATAACGTACTGAGTAAAAATTGGGTTGAAATGAATACAACCAAATTATACTGTTGAATGTGGTTTAAAAAGAATATCATATAAATAAACATATTCTAGTACATTAATAAATCTTTGTAATACAATGCAATTTAGTACACATTTGGAAACGATACGGATTCGGGTCTGGGATATGCTCAATACTACTG
>KE525273.1:230046-240619 GCA_000441895.2 Anopheles sinensis | reverse complement strand
CGAATCGATTATGCTGGAGGCATCCTGCGTGACTGCCGTGGTTCCGGCGGTGGTGCACCGTTCGAAGGACGACGATGATTCCACCTTGTCACCGCTGTGGATCCGCTCGACCGACAGGAATTGAAGATCTTTGCCCTCGTACCAGACGCTCACCTCGTACTGCTGCTCCGCCGAGGTGCTGGCCGATATGGCACCGGATAGATCCAGCTTGGTCACGGTCGAACTAAGGCTGACCTTGCTCTCATCTGCCGGGCTGGTAGTGGCGAGTTTGTGTACTTTCGAACCATCGCTCTTGATGTCCAGCTCTGATCCCTCCGATGTCGACGATATACCGTTGAACTTACGCGCGTTTGTCGTGTACATGTTGATTTCCTCCGCCGTGTTCATCGCCGAAGCAACTGTGAGAGAAGAAATGGAAGTGTACGGATTAGAATTGAACCAAGTGAATTCCCATCTAGCAAAAGCATTCTTTTTGAAGAAAATGTTTTGAAAAACCACACTCAAAAATATGCAACCGACAGCACTTGGACTCTAATGTACTTTCGAAGCCATTTTTTAACATGCCGAGAAGATATCCAGCTAATCAAAGCTGGAATACATTGCTTTAAAACAGGTATGTCAAGAGATTTTTCAATTCTGTAAACGGCTACTGTTAGGCATATTTGTTGGTTATTTAAGACGTTTTTCGTTTCATTCTCTATTATCTCGGTGTAAACAAAAAAGATGATGACTTTTTTTTATTTTTTCAAAAATTAACATGTTAATCCAGAAAAAAATGCGTTGGAAAGGACATGAAAGTGAGCGGTCAAAATAGACACTAAAAAGCATTTATACCTGATCAAGTTGAGTCTAGGAACTGGTCAAACAGAACAATCTGTAATATTCTCTTCAGTGGAACTTTGTAATAAAAAACCTTTAATGTATTGTGGAAAAATATTGAGCCGTTTTCAAGATATTAAAATCTAAAATCGCGAGCGGTCAAAATGATAGCTTTTTGGATTCTAGTGTTAAGAAAAAGTCACTTGTTATTAAGGTTGAAGGTTGATTAAGGGAAGGGGCAAGTTATTTACTTCAACGCTTTTCTTTAAAATATCAAATCAATATTAGATCTTGCAGTGCGCTTTTGTATAAACTGATCTACGAACTACCAAAACAATCAACTCCCCGCCAAACCGATTCTTCAAAAACATACAAAAACTTGTTTGGACTGCGCGATCTATTAATGTAACGTACCTGTACACGAGTCCACCTCGGATGAATCGGTCGTCTTTAGACTGCTGCTGCTGGTGCTGCTCGATTCCTCTCGTTTCAGCATATCCTTCTTGGGTGGGGGAGAAGATTTCGACGTGGACGTAGATCCTGCCGCAACCGTTGCGTCACCACCCTTGGTCGGTGTTACCGAGAGGGAACTTTTGGTCGCCGATTCCGTCGCCGTGGTGGTCGTACTGGTAGTCGTTTCCTTTTCCTCGGCTAACGTTACACCGACGGAGGTCGACTGGCCGACGGTTGTGTTGTTCGCCGTCGTCGTTGTGGTCGTCGTTTCGTCCGCCTCGACCCGGCTCGTTTCCACCGAAGAGGGTGGATTGGTAATTTTGCTGACGTTACCAGAGCTAACCTTCTCGAAGTTCGCGTGTATCGGCGTGGAGCTGTACACGTTCGACGAGCTGACGGCTGAGGTCGTGACTGGCTGAAGGGTTTTCGGTGTTTGCGGACTCGATGAGGCGGCCACCAGTGCTGCATTGCTGGTCGGGGTACTGGTTGCCTTTGCCAACAGTCCGCTACGGTGGACGGCTTGGCGGAGCTGCTGCTCGTTCAACCGTTCGTCCGACAGCTGCTTCTTCTGCGAGTCGCTGGTTGATGACGGCTGCGACGAGCTTTCGACGATGCTCTCATCCATCACCTCCTTCGTGGTGGTGGTGGTAGCACTAGCGCTGGAAGTTGATGAAGAGTTTTCCGACGACGGCTTGTTGCTGCTGTCCACTTCGACGGCCTCCGATTGTACTAATGGTTTTCCTGCCGACACACTGCTACTGCTTGCTTTCTTGGGTGAAGAGTCCACCTCGGTTTTGTCTTTCGATGTTCCGGGTGCACCTGGAGTTGTGGACCCTGTCACTGAAGTGCTTGCGACGGCTGGCTTCGTGGGAGATGCAGTGGGAGGATTTTTAACATCTTTCGGCGGTCCATCCGTGTTATCCTTGTCGGTGCAGAGATAGGCAACCTTTTTCACGCAAGGTGGCTCCACAACCGGCGCTACGGCCACCTCAGAAACGGTACCGACACCCGTGGCCGAGCTGCTTCCTGCTGCATCAGCTTCGTCGACATCCATTGGTTCGTCCTCCGAAGCAGTCGGCGCAACGGAAGCGGACACTTCACTGTCCGGTGGTTTTGCCTTTTCGTTCGATCCAGTTCGCTTGTCGTCAGAACTGGACACGTTCGAGTTGTCCGACTTTCCAGGGGCATTGTCCGCCGACGAATCGGTACGCGTTGGCTCCTCCTCCGCTACCGACGAGCTAATTTCCTCTAGTTTGTCATCCGGTTCAGTGTTTGGTTCCGTGTCGGGAAGAGTTTCCAAATTGTCTGGCGATGACTGCGACTCGGGTGATACATCCACGTCCATTTTCTCCACCGACGGTGGGTTTTCGTCCGTCCCTTGCATCCGATTTTCTTCCGCTTGTGGTGCACCATCAGCAGTGGAGTCTAGCGAAGCTTTTGCAGACGAGGATGAAAGATTTTCCACCGGGGCTGCCTTCACCACAGCCGGTTCGGGGCAATCGGGAACATCGCCAACATGCACCTTCTTGGTTTGAGGCTCGGTGGTGCTCGTTTCCGGTTCGCTGACAGAGTGTTTTCGCTTTGCATTTGAACTGACTGATTCAGCACTTTCTAAAGCTGGCGAAGTGGCTTCCTTGCTCGTTACCGGAGTGTGCTCATCCGACGACATCTTCTTCGGGCTCGTTTCAACCTTCGCTGGTTTGCTGTTCGCTTGTGGGCTAGCGGTGGATTCAGTTGCACCAGCCTCCTTCGCGGAGTCTTTTGCTTTGGCCATCGGCCCATCCGCTGCCGGTTGTTCGGTCAAACCATTCTGATGGTTTACCTCGGGCTCCTTTTTCTTCTGCACTTTGATCAGGTCTGGATCTTCGCCCTTCTCCAACGCTTCCAGGCGCAGCAACAGGTCATCATTTTCGCTGTCGTCTTCCTGCGTGGCCGATGTTTCTTTACCCTGACAGCTGCTGCTCGAGGCATCCGCTGTATTACCCGACACTTTTTCCAGTTTCGCATCTACAGTAGGCGTTGCTGTAGTGGATACAGGCTGCTTGACCGGACTTTTCGAATCATCTTTGCTGTTCTGCTGCTCCATGGCCTTGTGTTCCGATTCTTCCTGTAGTTTTTTTAACGTAGATTGAAACCCCTCCTTTGGGACGTCGGCGGGAGATTTTCCCTTAGCAGCGGTCGAATCCGGTGCGGAACCTGCAACCATTTAAAGATAAAATAAAACAGAAAATTAGGTATAAACATTCTTAGCTATTATTATTTGACGCGCTCCGAGCACAAACATTTCGCGATATCGTTACGATTTTCACTGGAAGCATCAAAGTGGGCTGCTGTCAAGCAACGACTTCCGCGAACTGCTTGCTTGCAAACTGTGCGAAACATTCACGAACGTTCACAACATAACCTACCGTTTTTGTCAGATGATGTTGTGACCTCCTTTTCGATCTTCTCAGGTAGGACACCAGTTTTCTCCGCTACCTTCGAAGGCTCCGTGGTAGTGGCCGTCGTCGTTGGACCCGCAAGATCGGCAGGATCCATATTGTCTTCCTGGTTTGCAACTGCTATCACACGTAGCGGAAAATCCCGCCTAGCGACTGAAACAGTTTTCTAGCTCCACTTGCCGCGAATGCCTATACGTCGTTCGGCGAAACTGGCTTGTCCGGAATCTACGATGAAAACGAGGTAGCGATTAGCTTCGCGCGCCTAACAGACCAAAACAGAATCTGGTACGTAAAGCTGCACAGAATTTGCCATTTAACGCCAAAAAAGCATCACACAACCTTCGGCATGCATGTATCTTGCAGGGAGTTTTCTTAATGCATCGAAGCAGTGTTGGTTATTCTGAAAAATCACCACACACGCGCACAAACGAACTGCAAATGCTCGTTTGCCAAAGCGCCTCCGGTTGCACCTCCGCCTGCTGGGCAAGCGTCTTTTAAGGTTTTCTTTTTACCACCTCCAACGCCACAGCCCGCTAAATGAGACTTGTCCGCAATTGTGAAAATCAACCACCGATATTGTTCACTTCGCAACATTCATCCGGTCAGGCGGCATGAAAACCAACCACTTTCGGGCGAAATGCCTGCCTAGCATTCAGGGGAGTACCGACGCGAACGGTAAACTTCCACTTTTCGATGCCACAAAACGCAGCTACTTCGACCGGTTTCGACTACTGTGCCACACACTTAGCGTCTCCCACCGGATAAACTCACCGAAGAAAGCTTTTCACTTGAAAATCGCAACAAAATTCGCACAGCAATACCAAACTTCCGCAAAGCGATTGCCGCGTTCGCGTCTCGCATCTGAGCAGCATAGAAACTTTTCTAATTCGCTACCCCAAGCGCCCAGTGATGCCAACGAGGCCGCCGTCCAATCTTCGCCGTGATTTGCTAGATTTATTGCGAGTTGGTACACTTCCTCGCGGAGTACCGAAATCGTATCAAACTATGCATTTTTATCGATTGGATTCCACTATTATGAACCAAGCTTCCATTTTTACCTTTTTAATCAGAAACTTTTGTCAATATTACGCGAAAATGCACTCCTCAAACTAAACACGACCGGCAAGCAAAGAACGCATTTACAACTGCCATGGCAACACTGTGCCCCGTGACACCGGACGTTCGGGCGAAATTTCGCCTGTAGCTTGAAAAATAAATGAGTCGGAAAACTTGCTTTCTTTTGTCATTCGAACAAAATCCGTTGGATAATTATTTTAACAACAATTTAACATTATTTTAACTTATTGTTAAAGGCGTTGTTGTAAAGATGGCAAAGCACATGATTTTTAGAAATTAACATGTAGCCGCTGTAAAAAATAACTATGGAAAACCAAATGCGATTATATCGTACAAAATAACATAAGTTGTTAGTAACATGTTTTATTTTTGTTCGGAATATTATGTTTACCAGCACGTCACTCGCAATTATTCCAAACGCCTACTCGTATATATTTCCTAAAATTCATATTTACATTACTATAAAATACTTCCTAAACAATCATGCCACCAAAGACAACATGACTAATCACAATTGTTTTTACACATATAACGCGATTTTGTAATCCTCAGTGGAACTTGCTTGTCTTACTTGTGTAGTGTAGTACCGTGCGTGTTTGATAAAAAAAATCTCTAAGATACTGATAAACGGAGGAGCAGGACCTGTTGCCCATTGTTTGATTGTGGAACCGTTTCCGTTTAAGCTTTGTTGCCGTCCCCTCACAGTTCCGAGGGAGTCTTTTTATGCTGCTGTCTGCTGTCACCAATGAAGGATATCATCTCCGTGTTGGTTTGTCCATTTTGCTTCGACGGGCTCGGATTGTTGTTGATCGTGTTGAGACTGTTGAGCGACCCTGAGTATGGCGCTGGTCCTATCAAGCTGAGAATCACGGGTAGCAAAATGGTACCGTGGAACAGTCCGTATGATATGACGAGCAGGAAAATTTTGAAAAATGTCCTGTACGTGTACGCCTGCGACCCGGACAAAATGGACAGCGACAGTATGGTTGAGCCACCGCCGTAAAACACGGCCGCCCCGATGTGTAGTACCGTTTCCAGACTGCGCCGGTTTCGGTCCCCTTTGTTGATGGTCAGGAAGGTGTGACCAATGTGGGCGGCATAGTCAACGCACAGACCCACCGCCAGCTGCAGTGCGATGCAGGACACAAGATCCAGCGTCAGACCCCACACCTGCATCAGCCCGCCAACGTTGACGAGCGTCAGGAGGACGCACACAAAAATCCAGAAGCAAATTTGAAGATTTACGATAAGCACCACCGAGCAGAACATCACGCCAATCAGCGCGAGCGCAATGTTGCGGTAAATTTCCGTATCGATAATCTCATCCGTTACCCAGTTGCCGAATATCTTGGCCCACAGTGTCCGAAATTGGTCTCCGGTGCTGATGTTGCTCCGCTCGAGTATGTCTTCGACGGCGTACTTCGCCGGCAGATATTCTTCCCGCTCTTTGAATGGTTTGAATTTAAAATCCATGGTGGTAACCGTAATGTTCGGTGCCGGATCGCCACACTTTAGCTTCCCGGCAAACTTGATATTCATCTGATACCGTCCGCCTTCGTAGCTGAAGAGAAACTTGCTCAGGTATTTGCGGAAATTGCTGTCACTGAGCGAATCGACCGCAATGTCCTTGTCGTAATGCGTGTACACAAAGTCCTGGAAGGGAGTTACCCACGAGCTGACGCTGTGCAGGATATCGGTACGGTTTTCCAGCTCGTGCGTCACCTTGATCAGGTTCGGCAGCTCGGCCGTGTAGTTGAGATTCCCGAAAAGCAGCAGCGCCTCGTAGCCGGAGTTGGGGTAGTGTTCGTGCGATTTTATCACGAACTGATTCAGATACGTTTCCTCTGGAATGAACCAGTTCGGATCGAACTTTTGGCGCAGCTTAAGCAGGTTGTTCACGTTAACCGTGGTCATGAGTACCACCGCCAATATGATCGCCGATTTCCCGACGGGCGTCAGCAGGAACTTAGAGTAGAGCGCGTTGATGAATCGATGCATCAGATTGTACTCGCACCAGAGCGCGGTCGACTTTTCGTCGTGCACCACCCAGAGCAGGAACGAGTTGCGCCGATTGGCAATACGAATTTCGTCCAGCGTGAAGATGGCCACAAAAAAGGTGATAACGAAGAAGAACATCATAAATACGCCTGCCGCGGCGTAAATGCAGAACGACTGCAGCGAGGGGATGACCGTTATCGAGCCAACCACAAACGCCACGATGTCGGTCAGTGAGGTAACCGTTATCGATGCACCAGCGTGCTGCAGCATGAGCCCCATGCGCTCCGCTAGCGGTAGGTCCGGGTTGACCTTACGCACCTTGCGATAGCACGCCATCATGACAAACATATCGTCGACGCCAAGGCCCATCAGTAGAAATGGCAGCGAGGTGTGCACCGGTCCGTACGATACGCCGATGGCCGCAACGAGCCCACAGCCGGATATGAAGCCCATCCCAACGCTCATAAGTCCAACAGAACCGAGTATTACCTACCGGAAGGAATACGAATGAGATTAGAGAGGATACTAACTAAATAGCTGTAACTTAAAAGGTGTCTTACCCGAAACTCGGTCCAGCTGAACTTGGACAGAACCAACTGCATGTAAACGAACATTATGATGCCTCCGTAGACAAGCTTATCCATATCTTTGAACATCGACTCTTCACTGATATCGCCATAGCTACGAATGTTAAGAGGATATAGCGTGTGTCACTATCGTAACATTACGGCCCAAGGATTGTCCGACACCTACCTTCTACCGGCTGAATAGTAAATGCTCGTTTCATTGCTGGAAAAGTCCCGCTTGGCGTGGGCCGCTATCTTGAGAAACTTTTCCTCCCACAGGACCGCATTCTCCGTCACCCAGTCCTCGGTACCGGCCGCATTGCCACTCACGTCCGAGTCCACCTCCGAAAAGTTGACGTGCACGTACCAGTGCGTTACCAGCGACCCTGCCGACACGATGCGGCCACTCCAGTCCCGGCGCACGTCACCGAGCAGCTCGGCGAACTCCACCGTGTGCCCCGTCATGGGGCTTATCTTGGTGCGGTTCAGCTTATCGACGATTTCTTCCTTCGATAGGCCGGCGATGGTGGTGCGATTGTACTTCCACAGCTCGAGCAGGCTGCTCCCGTAGCAGCCCATCTCGAGCCGCTCCACCATCGGGCAAAACAGAAACGACGGCACATCGATAACGGGTGTAAAAAGGGGCTTGCTCTTCTTGGGCCGCCGTGTCGTAACAGGAGCGTCCGGTGCGACCTCCTGCACCGGTGTGTTGCGTTTCCTGCGCCCACCGTCCGCCGTGTATTCCGCAATCAGGGGCACCCTTTGGCAAATGGGAGAGAAAATATTACGCTAGATTAGCAGCGAGTCACTCTAGCCAACCTTGTAGGGCATTACTTATGACAAACATCCGTCCAGCCCAGCCGCTGACCTTCGCTGTTGTGAAACTTGAAGCTTTCCACCTGTTCCGTGATGCTGACGAGCTGCAACCGGCGTAACGAACAAAAACACACATTAGACTCTTTCATTTGCATCTCCTTGTGCGTACGTACCGTTTGCAGTACTTCTGGCACCAGCACGTCCGGTGCGGTTATCATGATCGTCTCGATCCGATTTCCCTCCTGAAAGTGGTCGATCAGCCAGTTGGTGTCATGCTGAAACTTGGACCCGAGCGGTATCCACAGCTTCATAGGGCTCTTCTCCTTGTGAAATCGCACGAAGCCCACGCTGCACAAGGCCACCAGCAGCCAGCAGAGCCCGATCGTTTTCCACGCATTGTTGGCGATCCAGTAGCCGAGGCTGTGAAGATGGAAAAGGCAAACACAAGGAAAACAGTTTTAGATAAACGCGGTCAAACACCACACTCGATAAACGGAGGGGACACATCGTTGCTTCTGCTGAAATTATGGCACTACGTTTAAAAATCTTGCCAAATACTAATCCGATTTTTCTCGCAATGCGTGAGTTGAGGCGCCAATTCGGGCCGACAACACACGTGCTCCATCGGGCCATATCGAGGCGTTTGACTGGAACGACGATATCGTTAACTGAGTGCTTCACGCTAAATGACTGCGACGTCTCTGCAGGGTGCTATGAAACTACTTGTTCCTAGATTAGACGGTCAGCGTTGCTCATTAGCTGCATCTAGAATGAGCGATAAATTAACCTATGTATGATGGAAGTCCATCGGCACTTGTGGGAAGAACAATCGTACGAATGGGGTTTGCAAAGACGGCGGTGACTTGTAAATCGCTGCCATTTGAATGTTCACACTAGTTGAAATCATTGTAAGAATCACTTATACTAGAGAAACGCTACATAACTACGATTAATTCGCTCTCCATCGCCAGACTATTCAGCTAGGAAAGCTAACAGTCTAGAATTTCAGTCGGAAATTGTGGAATGCCGTTATCTAGACCAGGGGCTAGATACATTTCGGCATACATTTCCTAAAAAGGGCCAGATTATTAAAAAGAAATCTAAAACGCGGGCCGGATATCTTAAACGGTTATTAAATGTTTTCAAAGTAATACTAAACCCTTTTCGAACTATCAACTTACTAAATATAAAATATAATATAAACATAAAAAAGTGGTAAAAATGTAACCATTTAACATTTTAAACGATTTTCATACCCTTTTTCCTTGAATTTTGATTGTCTTCAACACATAAATTTTGGGTTGTTGAACAGTTAATTTATTTCTTTAATTTTGCTTGAAAGTAATCCTCCACTCAAATTACTTTAAAATATCTTGGTTTTACTAACGTATTGTCTGCAATTAAAATAATTCAGCTTCAAGAAATTGTCTAAATTCGAGCCTTATTTTATTTCTTTATGAGTGTGAAAACTGTAATCCGCGAATGTAGCTTTTTTGGATGCTAAATAAACGAGTTATTGCCGCCGGATTTCAGTCGAGGCTTACGAGACAAGAAAACTTAGAAACAATCAATAATTCATATACGATAAAAAATCCTACAAAAATATACGAGGAAAGTCACCTGGCACACCTCGTTCAATTATTTTAATTTTCATTTTCGCCAAAAAACAAACCTGACATCGTAAATAAAACCGATAAATTTTAGATAAGTTTTTTGTATGAAACACTCAAATCTTCTTACGGGCCGGACTTTGCCGAACCCTGATCTAGACGCTCACCACGAACTATTCTCAATACGCAAACAGTCCGGAGACAATGGTCTGGGTTTCGGTTTCTGGAATAATGCAATTCGTGATTTTAATATACATTAACCACATAACCCATCTTGTTAAGTTAACAAGTTAACGGCTCTATAAACGAGAATGCAACTGCACATTTCGAATTGCAAACCGGTATATTCCTGGGTTTTCAAAATGGACGAACTTGAGATTGATTTTTCTCAAATTTATCTTTGTTAATAACAGATTATAACATGACTACACCGGGTCAAAAGGATCGAGTGGAATACTGGGTTTGTTCACATTTTTGGAGCGCTAAGAGTTTCTTTGCGGACTAAAATTCTTCGATTAAGTTGATTTTGATGTGCAAACTTGATGACCCGTTGTCGAAAATGTTTTCAAATTTTTGATTGCAGTGCCCAGTGCAGATTGCAAATGATCTCTGGCCGAAAAACAACAATGCAAACCCTGCCAATAGAGCTGCACATCAAACGAAATTTGAATTTTTTTTTTAATTTTGAAGCCGTTCCAGCGGTGTTCTTTTTATGTGTTTTGGCTTGAAAAAAAAACATTCTATGCCTGCATTGATTTCCATTATCGCCGCTGACGGACGTGCTTCTTAAAAA
>KE525273.1:200166-214379 GCA_000441895.2 Anopheles sinensis | reverse complement strand
GAAATGAAATCACGGATTCCGGACCACCCGGCGACGATTCCAAAGAACTAACGCGATCCAGCGAGCTTAGCAGCAACTAAAATTAAATCATCTCACAACTCATCATGGTGTCCATTTTGTTTCCCCCCCTATTTCTTATTTCTTTTCAGCCTAGGGACGTTACATTAACGTCCTACTCATGTATAGCTGGCCGCGGCAGCGATGGCCAAAATAGGATCGTCATGTATAGGATACGTAGTTATTAATTTATTTATTGTTTGTAGTAAGTATTCCCCCGCTATCGAAAATCTTTCCCAGCGTTCAGAACTATGTCTATTTAAATTGTGCTTCTCTACTCAACAGGTCTATTATTAAGTAGTAATGCACAGTCAGCGCGTCAGCGACAGACTCCCAGTAATCGATGTAAGTGTTACATGGAAGGGGGATTAAGCTGGGAACATTTTCGGGAAAAACAAACTGGAAAATTTACCCCTCCTCCTTACGGGGACGTTTTGGCATGTGTTGTTGTATCTAACAAGTTTGACTTGGTTCGTTTAATGCACCCTATGGAAAATAGTTTTGGAGCGCTTTTAAAGCTTGCTCTTACAAGCGACTCGTTGTTCTAATCGATCATCATCATCATGCACGTAACTTTTGTTGTCTCATATTTCACCACGCTCCGTCTGTTAACTCTTGTGGCACCCAGTCCCGTCCCTGGTTGTCGCTCCACCGTTTGGAAGAGATTCTTATGGTGGCAGGTCCCTGCCGGTCCACACCTTGCCCAGTGAGCAGCGCGGTGATCAGACACCGGTCGACGATGGCGGCTCGATGGAGTGGCTCGGGGACGACGAGGAGTCAATAGCGAGCGAACCGCATCCACTGCAGCATCCGGGCATGATTAACAATCACATCAACTACAATAAGTACAACTCGATCTTCTATCCACCGGAGTGGACCGGTGGTCGGTTCGATGGTTGGTCAAAGCAGGTGTCACCGGCGCCGAGCCATCATCATCGGCATCGGAAGTACGACCAGCACAGCAGCAGCAGCAGCAATATCGAAGCTACCATCGAGGAGGTTATCCAGCGAAATCAGTCGAACTATACTAACGAACGAACATATGGCCCGCAAATACCCAGAACTATGACCTGGAATGCGCCTGCTTCTTCCCTGGGATCGTTTCTCTCCTCCACGGTGTTATCCACCTACTCCGGCAAGACAAGACAACCATTAGCGGAGTGTTAACTAACACGTTGGCTAGAGTGGCCTACCTTATCCGAGGGTGTTGTTTTGAAGCTAAAAATTTTTGCGCCTTTTGAAACCCTCCCCAGAATCGGAGGCGATACTGGCGTTGACCCCATTTGGAGATCGAAAACCTAGTTATACCTAGTTCCAGTGGTTCCATGTTACTCTAATTGTAGGCGAACTAATTTAAAGAACCTCAAAAGGTTTCTGAACCGTCGGTACCGGAGCTCATCCGGAACTCGTCAAAATCTGGACTAACCATTCCCTAATTTTGAGGCCCTTCACGGGGTCATCATCATCGTCGTAGCGTAATCAAAATTGAACAAGCTATGAGTTATCTCATTACGGTTCTCCGTGCATTCGGCTGCTCCTTTGATTTATAGAAGATTACTTCATCCCAGTACGCTTCGACTAACCTCTTCCACCAAAAAACCAAACCTCGCGTTCTCCCACCGGGCTGACCCCAGGGGTATTCTTCGTTTTCTACTTCAGCTTCCCGACGATGGTACCAGTGCTCGAGATCCGGCGAGGCGAGGGCACATGTTGTTTACACAATCGCGCTTCCCGGGTTTCCGTTTCATCGACTTCTCCTGCTCCTTGGCCTCCTCCCCACGATCTTATAACTCCGTTCAATCTCTCCAGTCGTTGTCTCCCTTTCCCCCCTACTGGTAATGGTGTTGTTCGAAGGTTGGGTTATAGTTCTGTACCAGTCGACTCCCCTCATCCGTTAGCTTTTACCTTCCGGTGGATCGGTGATCTTTACATTCTATGCGTCTAAATTTAACTGAAATCGTGCCCCAAGAAACAAATCGTGCTAATTCCCGCCACTTGTACGTATGTGTGTGTGTTTGTGTTTTCTTTTTCTTTTATTTTTTCCACCATTTTCCCGCCAACGCTATCCGATCGATCCGGTTCGACGATGACTTATGGACCAACCACCCAACAGATGCGAATAGGACACCACTCCACCGTGTTCATCCGTGCGAGCAGAGCTCCTGCTATCCGGCCACGGGCAATCTGCTGATAGGGCGTGAGAATCGGCTCGAGGCGTCGTCCACCTGCGGCCGGGTGCGTCCGGAGCGCTACTGTATCGTGTCCCATCTGGAGGAGAAGAAATGCTTCCTGTGCGATACGCGCCGCGAAACGAAGAACGATCCGATGAAGAACCATCGGATCGGGCAGATCATCTACAAAATGAAACCGGGGTACGTACTGTGTGTTTTTGTATCTAATTTACTATTATGTCCCGACTGCATCGTGCATCTGGAAGAAGAATCGTTCAACAGAGCAGATTATTTTTCTTTCGCGGCACGACGGTGAAGCTTCAGTACCAACAAACAAACGCCTTCCCACGAAGGCAAACATGGTGATGCTGAGCAAATATTGTTCGCAAAGACACACAATCGCAGATAGGCGTTCCCCCCAAACCGCATCCCCATTGGATATCATCTCGGAAGCATTGGCGACCAGTTGTCAAAATTTAACGATGACTAAAAACTCCGGACAAATCCGGCAAGAATCATACGTTGCTTGATCGCATGATCGGACGGCTGGATGTTTGCCCGGGGAGGGCGGGCAAATGCTCAAACAGTGCTGTTGCCTCGGCTATGACTTCGCCTCGCCGTCTCTGTATGACATCATCTGTACACATTCGAGCATGACACCAAAGTCTGGTGCAGTACGCCAGCAGAACCGCCAGATGCCGCGTTATCTGCTCCGAAAAGTCGGAGGACGGTTCGAAGTTAGGTTTTTGTCGAGAAGAAAAGACTTGTATCCCATGAGTAAAATGGTTTTGAATTCTTACTGTTAATTTTTTTCGAAAGAAAGCATCACACATTCACAATATTTATAGCAACGTCCGTTTTTCTTCACCTCTCGCCTGAAACGGGCTCCAATAATTGAAAATCCCATCAAATTGTTAAGTATTTGAGTCTACAAAGTTGTAGAACACTCTTCTGAGACTCCTTGTTTAAATAAAATACAGTAGACTCTTGATCATCAACAAATAAGCCTTTAGCTAGGCTTTAAAAAATTCCTCCAGATCAAGAAAAGGCAAAGAATTTCAAAAGTGTTTTATATCGTTTATTGAGCCATTTTTAATTTGAAAAAACTTTTTTAAAGCCTCTCATAAAATTTTCTGGCTTTTACAATTTGTTGCTGTATCGAAGGAGGCTGAAGGCGCATCTGTCAATCCTTTTTATAATTAGTAAAACATCGCCAGTGTCGTTTTGGCGATGTTGTAGTTCGGTTAGCATCGTTGGAACCGAAACGTTTCCAACAAACTTATTAAAATTGAACTAATTAGTGTAAAATATGAGATCTGGCAAAGATTCTTGGTCATGCCTGCCCTATGAAGGGCTTACAAGACTTATTCTCTTTTGTACGTAGATAGTCACTCCTCTCGTACAGGGGAGAGCTCGGTCTCGGATGGGATTCGAACCCATCTGGCAACGATTGGAACTTTAATTTCTTGAATTTCCAGATAGCAGTTCCCTATGCGGGTTTAAACTTCGATTGAGAATGATCCGTCATGATCGGGCTTGTGCTAAAGTTCTATTTGGTTCTGTTCGAGATTTATATTTATTTGCACAAACTGAACGCGATTAATCCTAAAGAAATTACAAGTGAATTATCCCACCCGTTCTACTCTGGTGCGAATTCATGCCTTTGGAGAACCTCCAAAGTTTTATCCTTATTTGCTTGAAACACATCACACAGAGCTGTTAGATTAAGAGGAAAAATACTGATATGATATGCATGTTCCCAACCAACGACAGCACCGTCGAGCAAACGTGGTGGCAGTCGGAGAACGGCCGGCAAAATGTGACCATCCAGCTGGACCTCGAGGCCGAGTTCCACTTCACCCATCTGATCATCGTATTCGCGACGTTCCGGCCGGCGGCGATGCTGATCGAGCGTTCGTACGATTTCGGCAAAACCTGGCACGTGTACAAGTACTTCGCGCACAGCTGCCGTGAGTCGTTCCCGCACGCGCCCCTCATTGCGCGCAACATCACCGACGTTATCTGCGACCATCGGTACTCGGGCGTGGAGCCGTCGAAGAACGGTGAGGTGATCTACCGCGTGCTACCGCCGAACATGAACATCGAGAACCCGTACGCCGAGCACGTGCAGAACATGCTGAAGATGACGAACCTGCGGGTGAACTTTACGAAGCTGCACTCGCTCGGCGACAACCTGCTGGACGACCGGGACGAGATCCAGGAGAAGTACTACTACGCCATCTCGAACATGATCGTGCGTGGGTCCTGCTCGTGCTACGGGCACGCGTCCCGCTGCCTGCCGCTCGAGAACGTCGTCAACACGGTGGACATGGTGCACGGAAGGTGCGAGTGCACGCATAACACTAAGGGCCTGAACTGCGAGGAGTGCGAGGACTTCTTCAACGACCTTCCGTGGAAACCCGCGCTCGGAAAGCAAACGAACGCCTGCAAGAGTAAGTGTACGCGGGTCAAAGGTATGGTAGGTGTACTAATTCGCTCTCTTCTGGTAGAATGTAACTGCAACAACCACGCCACGAGCTGCCACTTCGATCAGGCGGTGTACGAACACTCGGGTCGCGTCAGCGGCGGTGTCTGCGACAACTGCCAGCACAACACGCAGGGCTACCATTGCGAGGAGTGCGCCCCGTTCTTCTACCGCGACCCGAACGAAGACATCCAGAGTCCGTACGTGTGCAAACCGTGCGACTGCGATCCGCGCGGTTCGCTGGACGATGGCATCTGCGACTCGATTGCGGACGAGGAGAACGACATCACGGCCGGTGCGTGTCACTGCAAGCGCAACGTGCACGGGCGCCGGTGCGACCAGTGCAAGGACGGGTTCTGGAACTTCGACGAGCACAATCCAGACGGCTGTCAGACGTGCACGTGCAACACGCTCGGCACGGTGAACAACTCCGGCTGCAATGTCTACACCGGCGAGTGCATCTGCAAGCGGCTGGTGACCGGGCGCGACTGCAACCAGTGCATGCCGGAGACGTACGGGCTGTCGGATAGCCCGGAAGGATGCTCGCCATGCAGCTGCCATCCGGGTGGGTCGCTCGATAACAGCTGCGATGTGATTACGGGCCAGTGCCGGTGCCGGCCGCACATGCAGGGACGAGATTGTAGCGAACCGAAGCAGCACTACTTCATCCCAACGCTGCACCGGATCATCGAGGCGGAGTTCCCTTCGACGGTAAGGGCGTTATTTCTTACACCGATTCCTTCCTTTTATTAATATAACAATTATTTTTATTCTCTTTATTTTCAGTACTGTGAAGCTACTGGTGGAGTAAGTTTTACAATAATTGCCACACAAATTAAATTAGATTCCAAGTCCTGTCCATGACTCCGAGATCACACTTGTCTATCTTCCTTTTACAGCAAAACTGCTCCGTGGTGGTGCGCGAACGGGCGAACGATCGCGATGCGGACTTTACCGGGCCGGGCTTCATCCGCGCTGCCGAGGGTACCAAGCTCGAGTTCACGCTCGACGACATTCCGAAAACGATGAACTACGACGTGCAGATTCGCTACCATCCGCAGATGAAGGGCGATTGGGAGAACGTGCGGACGACCGTGATCCGGCCGGAGGTGTACAATCCGGAGGGACCGTGCGCCAACTCGCATCCGAGCTACGAGCGGGACATCAAGACCACGCTGTCCGAGTACGAAACCAGTGCGTTTGCGCTGCAGGACATCTGCCTGGAGAGTGGCAAGACATACAAGTTTATCGTCATGTTCGAGCGGCACAATCCGTACGACGACAATCCGACGGCGCAGATCCTGATCGACTCGATCGTGCTGCTGCCGCGCATCGAGATGACACCGATCCTGCAGGGCTCGCACCAGGCCGAGGTACGCCACCGGGAGTTTGTGAATGCCGCCTGCAACCACACGTACTACGATGTGAACTACAACACGGTCGCGCCGGAGGAATGCCGCGACATACTGGACATGATCAGCGTGTACATCAACAACGGTGCAACTCGTAAGTGAAAATTCCTACCCGTAAAGCATGGGTCGAATGGATGGGAAGATAAACATAGCATCGTGCTATGTTCGACCGGCCATATCTTATCGCCAATGCCACAACCAGTAGGTGTGGTCATGCATTGGTTCGCTATGATGAAAACCCAGCGAGTGACAGATTGTGGCAGTTGGACTAGAAAGAACGTTCCATATAAACCAAAACAATGGTGCTACCGGAACGAGCAATTTTCCTTCTGCTGGTAGTTACGGTGACGCTCGCCGGGTTCCGAACACCTTGCGCTGCTCAAGACATTGATCCGGGCCAAGTGGAACTAGAACCGTGTTAGAGTTAAACATTTTTAACTTTGCTTCTATAAACGCCTGAAATTGAGAGACAGTAATTTCCTACTCTTCCTTTCCAATTGCAGCGTGCGAATGTAACCCGACCGGTTCCAAGAGCAAGAAGTGCGTCGAATCCGGTGGACTTTGCGCGTGCAAGACCAACGTCGTCGGACGCCAGTGTGACCGGTGCGCACCGGGAACGTACGGGTTTGGGCCGGAGGGCTGCAAGGCGTGCGATTGTAATAGCATCGGCTCGAAGGATAACGACTGCGACCTGACGACGGGCCAGTGCAGCTGCCGGCCGAACACGTACGGGCGTGAGTGTGACCAGTGCCAGCCGGGCTTCTGGAACTTCCCGAACTGTCAGATCTGCGAGTGCAACGGGCACACGCCGACCTGCAACTCGAAGACGGGCGAATGTATCCAGTGTCAGGACTTTACGCAGGGTTGGAAGTGCGACCGGTGCGTCGACGGGTACTACGGTAATCCGCTGCTCGGTTCATCGATCGGGTGCCGGCCGTGCCGCTGTCCGGACACGATCGCGTCCGGTCACTCGTACGCCAGCGAGTGCTATCTGCATCCGTCCACGAACGATGTGATCTGCTCGTGCAATCAGGGCTACAGCGGGGCCCGGTGCGACGTGTGCGCGGACAACTACTATGGCAATCCGGAGAAACCGGGCGGCCTGTGCCAGCCGTGCGATTGTAGCAACAACGTGGACTCGAAGCGACCCGGCAACTGTGACGCCAAGACGGGCCAGTGTTTGCAGTGTTTGTACAATACCGAGGGCGATCACTGCGAGTACTGCCGGGATGGATACTACGGTGATGCGCTCCGGCAGGACTGTCAGGCGTGCGATTGTAATCTGCTCGGAACGAACCAGACGGTGCAGCACTGTGATCGGTACACCGGCCAGTGCCCTTGCCTGCAGAATGTGAAGGGTCAGTACTGCGATGAGTGTGTCGAAAACCACTGGAAGATCGCCAGTGGCGAAGGGTGCGAGGCCTGCGACTGCGATCCCGTCGGAGCACTCAGTGAACAATGTAACCCGGTAAGTTAGGGGCGCCTGGTCACTGGTTGGGAGTAATGGAGAAACCGTGGTTAACTGTTTGACGACTGCTTTCATTCCAACAGTACGATGGACAATGTACGTGCAAGCCTGGATTCGGAGGAAGACAATGTAACCAGTGTGAAGCCTTCTTCTGGGGTGACCCGAACGTGGAATGCAAACGTACGTACTCTCAGCAAATACAGTTTGTGTCGAAATGATAACCAACTAATGGTACAAATAATTTTGAAAATCGTTTACAGCTTGCGACTGCAATGTGTACGGTTCCGCGACCCAGCAGTGCGACCGAACGACCGGAAAGTGTGTCTGCAACCCGGGCATCGGGGGCTACAAATGTGACCAGTGTGCCCGCGGCTACCTCGGCCAGGCGCCGTACTGCGAACCGTGCGGTGAGTGCTTCGACAACTGGGACATGATACTGGACGGGCTGCGGGACGAAACGGATCGCACGATCGAGGAGGCGAAAACGATCAAGAAGCTCGGTGCCACCGGTGCGTACAAGAAGGAGTTCGATGCGATGGCGAAAAAGATCGGCCAGATCGAGGGTCTACTGAACAACACGATTTCCGATCGCGAGATCGAAGCGATCGGCGGCGAAATCGATCGCATTCGCAACCACCTGCAGGAATCGTTGCGCAATCTGGAGGAATCGGAGCGAAAGCTGCAGGAGACCGACTCTAGTATCAAGCTGGCCAACATCGAGATCGTGAACCTGGGCAAGCGGGCGGACGATGTGAAGCAGATGACGACCTACCTGAAGGACAACGCGACCCGGCTGCAGGAGGGTAACATCGAGGGCGCACTGAATCTGACGCGCGACGCCTGGTACCGCGTGAGCATGCTCGGCGAGACGAACATGAACATTACGGCGCTCAATAATCGGGCGGAAAATTACTGCCGCCGGGCGGAGCATCTGATCAACATGAACCAGGCGGACATAGTGCGTAACCATCAGAACAACGAGGCGGCCCTGTTGAAGTATCAGGAGGAGCTGAACATGCTGAACAAGAACGTGCCGGATCTGAACCAGCGCATCTGCGACCGTCACGGTGATCCGTGCGATGAGTTCTGTGGTGGTGCGGGTTGCAAGAACGGTTGTGGGGGGTTGCGGTGCGAAAACGGCGCACTGACGCTGTCCGAAAAGGCACTCGACTTTGCGAAGAAAACCGAGCAAAACATCAAGGAAAAGGAGGAACTGGCCGATGACATTATTCGCTCGGTATGAAATCATCCTTGTTTCGCCCAGTCGAAGACTGTTTGGTAACCTTTTTTTGTGTTCTTTTCGCTTTCACAGATGTCCCAGGCGAAGGCGAACGCTTCGGAATCGTACAAGAAGGCAAAGAAAACGCACGACGAAACGCAAGAGCACCTGGAGGAAACGAAGAAGCTTATCGATCGCTCGAACGTGCTCGTGGCCAACTTGACCGATATGATCGAGAATACGACGGCGTCGCCGGGCGAGATGAGGGCCCTGATCGAGCAGGTGATGAGCCACACGCTGCAGCTCGACCCGGACCAGATCGACGATCTGGCACAGAAGATTCAGGACGCCGTGTCGCATCTGGTGAACGTTGAGGCGATCATTCGCAACACCGAAACCGACTTGCGCCGGGTGGAAATGCTTAAGGCAGATGCTGTGGACAAGAAGTATGACGTGTGGAGGATGTTGCACGGAAGGGAACTTTATTTGGGACAACTTTTCTTCTCTCTTTCGCCAATCAGGGATCGTGCTGAAAAGGTGTTTTCGGGTGTTTTGAACATAACGAAAGCGCTGGACGATGCGGATGACGCACAGAAGAAGGCACGGCAGTCCATCAAGCAGGCAAATGCGGACATCGCTTCCGCCAAGATCGACCTGGAAGAGGTAAAACAAGCGAAGAATGAGATTCAAGGGAATTGAACAGATTTTCTAATACTGATTATTTCTCTGCAGATTGAGAAAGAAACGGACGATGCCCAGAAGCGTGCAAACACGACGGCAAACGCTGTACTTACGCTGCAGTCACGCCTCGAGCAACTGCAGAAGGACAACATTCTTAACGAGCATGGCGCACAGGAAATCAACAATCAAGCGGAGGCGGTGAAGGAATCGGCTAACAATGCCCATGAGCGTGCCACTCAGGTATTTGTCGTGCTTGGGTCCTTGCTATGAGTAATTCACAGCAGTATATAATATTTTTTCGATTATTTTCCTATTAGCTGAAAAACGATTTTAAAACTGCGAACGAATCACTCACTGTGCAAGCCCGCAAGTCGGAAAGTGCTCGCGAACGGGCGCAAAATCTGCTGAACCGTGCCTCAAAAATCACCGTGGACACCAATACTCAGCTTGCGGAGCTGCAGAGTAAGTCTTCCGATAGAATTTTTCAACCATGTGTCAGCTAAGCCTTTTCGAAATTTTAATCATGTCCCTATCGCTCTCTCTCTGTCGCTTTCCCCCAGCTATGGACGAGGTCTACAAATCGAACGAGAAAGAAATTCAAACTCTGGAGGCCGAGCTGAACGATCTGACCGAAAAGGTCAGCGGTTATCTCGAGGCAATCCGAACCAAAGCGGAACTCTATCGCACGTGCTAAATGTGTCGTTGCTTCGAACCGTAAAAACGTAGCAGTAGGACTTCACTCACAATTGGACAAACGTCTAATGCATGAAACATAAGAGAAACTGTGTGCCAAAAAAAGAAGAAAGAAAAACGAACACATAACAACTGTTGTCTATTTAAAGGACTTTAAGTACGTGTGCAAATGTAGGTTCTACGAAGGTCGAAGGAAATGTGTCTATATTCTCTGGATTTCATTCAATTTAACTTTTCCCTTTTTTGTGTTCAGGCGTTGTGATTACAGGACAAGTGTGTATGTGTGTGGTCACAAAGGCGCCAATTTTAAAGATTATCGGCATTGTCTAGGCATAAGAAACACCAGTGCATTTACAAGGATTACAGATTAACTTTATTCCACGCTGGTAAAAGCTGCAGAATCATAAGCGTATTTCATAGCAACTGCCCGTTCATGTTTACACCACCAGCATGCCCAGTTAGTACAACTAAGACAATTTAAGCTCACTGGCGCCAATAATAATAAAAAAAAACACTTATTTCTTTTCTGAAAGGGTCGAACAACAGTTGACCAGCACAAAGAAATGCAAACATGCACAAAACTAGACTTAGTTTGTAGCCGGTAGTTCGTTAAATAAGAATAGAATGAAAATAACACTTCGGCAATGTCGTAACGGAAGAAAGAAGAAAATTTGTACCTATCATAACTCGCCATACTTCGTAATGAATCCTTGAAATGCCAATTTTTAACCCTTGGTTTTAAGATAAAACGGAACGACTATATTGTACGTCATTCGTGAAACACCTAAACGTTTTCCTCGTAAATAATAAAATGATGAATGTTTTAACAAAAATGTATGAAATAGTGTTTTTATTATTCATGAGAAATAGATAATTTTACTGCTGTTATCTAACGATTTGCAGAAGTAGAACTTCTTTCAAGTAACAGTTGATTAAAGTTTGCAAACGGTTTAAAATTTTGTAGTGTTTTCGAGCGTAATTGGTATCTATACAAATTCAACGAATCTGTAGATTTAGCTGTGCGCAACCCTCTGGGCTTGTGGATAATTTAAATAACATCTTACTTTTGTTCTATACTATTTTGGAATAGTGGAGTATGCGTCAAATTTCTAGTGAAATTTTATTGATAATTTGTGATGAACTGAAGGTATAAAAATAATCCCAAAGAACTTTTTGATATTACTAAGAAATAATTTGGTTCACGGTTCCATCCATGCTTTTCTTTGTTGAGTTTTATCGCTCATACTGACTGCTTTGTAGTGATGGGAAAAACATTTCAGTAATGTTTGCCCTATTTTTATTCAAACATTTAACGGCTCATTTAAAATGGATTTTCTGGCGGGCACGGGGCGGGTTTTTGGAACAATTCCAAAGTAACGAACCAAGGTTACTAGAAGAAAAATAATATTTCTCAGCTTGCTTCTGCTTCGAGTAACCTTGAGCTCGCTGTCAAAACTGTTTTTGTTTGCGATCCGGCAGCGTGGGACAAAGAATAGCCTGCAAAAGCTGTTTTTGTAAAGAAAATCTACTAATTATTACAATTTACCAGTTTAGAGTCGCTTTATACAAACTTCAATCATGGCCCTGCGTGTTCAGTTCGAAAATAATGATGACATCGGTGTGTTTAGTAAGCTGACCAATTCGTACTGTTTAGTTGCGATCGGAGGTTCCGAAGCATTTTACAGGTATGTATCGCGATTTCCTGCAATTAAACCATGATAGAGGTTTTTTTGGGGCACCGATTGAAGAGTCGTTTTAGCTTCATGAATTTACAAACGTTGAGCTGTGTAGTTCGATTGCATTTATTTACTGCATAGTAGTAATCTGTTTGCTCATAAGTTTTGGAGGTTAGGTGCTACCGCACGTGTTGATGTAAACAAGCAAGATCCAGGTTGCAAGGTTGTAATGATTCAGCGGTATCTTTTATTTCTCCCCCTTTTTCTAAAGTGTGTTCGAATCAGAGCTCGCAGACGTAATTCCTGTCGTGCATGCCAGTATTGCCGGATGCCGAATCATCGGTCGCCTGTCGGTGGGCAACAAGAATGGACTCGTCGTACCAAACAGCACCACAGATGTCGAGCTGCAACACTTGCGAAATTCCCTACCAGATACAGTAAAGATTCACCGCGTCGAGGAGCGACTGTCGGCGTTGGGAAATGTGATCGCTTGCAACGACTACGTGGCCGTGGTGCATCCAGACATCGACGTGGAGACGGAAGAGATCATAGTTGACACGCTGGGAGTGGAAGTTTACCGACAGACCGTTGCAAACAACGTGCTGGTGGGTGCGTACTCCGTGCTGAGCAATCAAGGTGGTCTCGTGCACCCAAAGACCCCGAGTCAGGATCTGGACGAGCTGGCGTCGCTGCTACAGATTCCGCTCGTTGCCGGTACGGTCAATCGGGGCTGCGAAGTGCTTGCGGCGGGCATGGTGGTGAACGATTGGTGTGCCTTCTGCGGTACGACCACTACCTCAACGGAGCTGTCCGTGGTGGAGAGCGTGTTCAAGCTGAACGACGCTCAGCCCTCGAACGTGACGAACAATTTGCGTGCATCCCTCATCGAAGCGTAAGTTCTTGGAGGTCATTCTCTTGAGAGGATAGTGAGTAATATTTGAATTTCTATTTACAGTATGTCGTAAACGAGAAGCGGTTGGAGTTTCGGATGATATTGGGCGGCAAAAAGACGGCAAAGATGTGGATTAACCTTTTTAAAGCTCCGTTGAGATGCGAGTTGGCGAAAATGAACGTAAAACATTCTACCGGTGAACGATTGTAATAACATATTGTACAAACTGGAAAACTGGTGTTGTTGCGAGTTACAATATAAGTGTACTCGTTTTACACAACGATTTGCCATGCGTGGTCACATTTTACTGTATCACAATTTTGCTCCTGAAGGCAAGTAGAAGATCATATAACATTCTTTCTTCGGATCAGTCGGTCACATATTAAAACTATGTCTCGTTTCTTTTTTGAAAAAACCATATTCGTATATTTACCAAATCCTCGATTTATCGAACAATTAGTTATATGAAAATACATCTGATACGGAGGCCAACTTCAAAAGTTTGCGTAAATATGAGCGCTAATAATGCTGTTTCCTGACTGGTGCTAGACTTATGTGCCTAACACGCCTCAATTTAATTCCGCAGCATATATTTGTTTAATTTTCTCTTTAAATATGTAAGTACGTTTTACGTTAGCTAAGATTTCTTGAAACGAAATATTCATTTCGATTTTGTTTTGGTTTGTGTAAATTCACCCCTAATTCGCGCTTAAATTCCGACATTATCCCAAATCCAAACCCGCCGGCGAACACCTACAAACGTTCCAGAAAGCTGCAAGCCCCGTAGGCAATTTCCGTGTTCCCGTTATTGTTGAGTCGTCCCGTTGACGGGAGCCGAAAGTGGAACCCGTAGCGTCGTGCAGGGTTCCTTGCCGTAGTGCAGCAGCGCGTGATGCTGTTTGCCGTTGCAAAACGATCGAACACGCCGCAGGTATACGTCCTTCTCCTCCAGCCGGCCAACCGTCGTCGGCAGATCCCAGTCGTCTTCTTCCGCCGTGCAGCAGCTGTGGAAGAGCTTCTTGAATCCGGCCCGAAACTTCCGATTCATGAAGGCGTACAGGATGGGATTGATGCACGAGTTTGACGCTCCCAACCATTGGGCGACGGGCAGAATGGTTAGAATGAAAGATTGTACTGCGCAGAGGGGATAAAATGGAAAAACGGTATCAATATTTTACGCTAGAAAAGATTTTGTATAACCTCTTACCCGCATCATCGTACACTAAATCTCCGGCAAATTTGACGAAGCAGAATATGGCGTATAGCGGCAGCCAGGAGATGGCGAACGTGATAATAACCACAAACACCATTTTGATCACCTGAAGGGATGGAGGTGGGAACAGAAAATTGTTGAATCATCGAGTGATTAAAAACGCGGGCTTTGGCTTTGGGACTTTGGTTCGTGCCTCGATTCAACACCCACCTTCACCTTGCTCCGGTTGAAGACGTCGTTCTTGCG
>KE525273.1:154122-171229 GCA_000441895.2 Anopheles sinensis | reverse complement strand
GGCCGAAAATATGAGTCGCGGCCCAGAATGGGCTTTCCCGGCGGTGGCTTTGTGCTACTAGATAATATACGCCGAGCAGTGGAGACGCTTTTCCACTCCGGAGTGCCACGGAATGTGCACCCGAACGGATGGAGACGAATGTTTGGTTTGTATTAGCGGAGAAGAAACATTTCTAGCAGTCCCAGCATCACCTTTATTATTTTAGACCGGAACTTTCTTCCACCGAGCAGCGCAAATAGACACTGACGGATGGGAACGCGCCGTTTGTTGAAAACTAAGCAAAAGAAATCCCAAAAATTGACAAGGGAAAATAGCAATTTTTAATTTTTTCCCCAAGGGAGCTAAACAGTTTGGAGAGTGACAGAAAGGACAGCAAAAATGGCGTCCCGTTATCGGCCCCGAAGCAGGTGGGCAGTGTAAATTTAATTAAAGAAAAGTACGTGCGTACATCAAACCTTGGTCAGGGAAACTCGCCGACGCAATCCTTCCGAACACGCCGATACTTGACAGCGTTCGACGAACGAAATTGGCAGACGCTACTTTAATTTGACGTTTGCGCACCGGCAGCATTCCTCGGGGTATAGTTGACCGGAAATGAAACACATTCCACGCAGCGATGGCAACGAGTTTTATTGCCCACGTGTGCACTTTTCCTCAACTAGCACTGGCGAGGGAAACTATGCGATGAAAAACGACTGCCACGGTGCTTTGTTTCACTTCCTTCGCCTTCGCTACGCCTCCTAAGGTATGAACATCGACACTTTTTAACGCCGAGATTGGTTCCGACGGCTGAGAACGGTCGTTCGGTTCTAACAGTAGAAGTTAACTGTTTGCGGAAAGTTACCGCCTGTTTTCTTCACGGTCAACAAACCCCACCAACTTCGAACTACTGAACCGCGAGGCAAAAACAAAAAAAAAAGAAGCTTCACCCGTCCGGGCAGCTTACCGGCAGCAGGATTTCGTTGTATCCTCGTAAGATTTATTGTATTTTTATTCATGCCTCTGCCCAGGTCCTCGTTAAAGCTTTCGGATTGATCCGAACGGTACAGGAATCTAACGGAACCGAACGTATTTTTCACACCCGTAGCAATCGTACGTAGACAAAAACCGTTGGACCAAACCGAACGCATTCAGCATCTCGAATGGGGGATTGGGTTCTAATGCGGAAAGATGTTTAGTGTTGGACACAACCGACCACATATGGGTGCGCCCAGTGTTTGGCTTTAATGCGAGAATTTATCATTGCCGTTGCCATTGCCTCCATTGGAGGAGATAAAATGTGATTAATTTAACCCTTCTGTTTGCGAAGCGAAAATGGTCGACCATGGTCGAACCGCATTTCCTACTGGACGAGTCATAATTTCAAGGATAATTGAACCGATCAAGGATAATTGATAAAACCTTTTATTTCGTTAAACAAAATTATGGTGCGAAAAAAGAATAATAATCACCATGTGCCAACATAAATTCTCAAGGACGATTATTGCTTAGGCCAAATTTATACATTCTGAATATACACATTTCTTATTGCTTAGCTGCGCAACAAATCCAGTGTTCTTTATTCGGGAGCTTAGAAGCCACGCTCGAAGCAATCAACACAAAATCCGCCTAAATCGATTTCTGGCTACGCCACCGCGCCAAAAACGGCGACGAGGTATGCCGCGTGGGTTTTTGTTTTTAGTTGCTGCAGTGCAAAGGCTTCCTGGCTCCAGAAAAAGTATATCTTGCGGGAAAAACATCGAACAAAGGAGGCCACCAGAATATGCCTGTAAGGCTTCGGGTTTCATCGGTTGAATTGAAATTTGCGTCAGCTTTAAGGATTGTGAGTGGTTTAAAGAAATCCGCTACCAATTTATGTGGATAGTTCATATTTCAGGGAGTGGAATAATGAAAATAAATTGAAAATAATTTAATGGAAACATGTTATCTCACAGTGGACCTTACACTAACAGTTACTAAGAAATTACTAATAAATCATATTCTTCTTCAAATGTCGATTTAAAAAATATGTCTTCGTTATAAATGTAATAGCAGTCCTTCAAGTTGTTAAATGACTAAATATTTTTCTGTTATCCTAAAAGATCCTTCCACGAAGCTACATAATACATATTTTAATTTTCTGAAAAATAAGATAAAAATGCTCACTTCAATTATTCAGTAGTAAACATAAAAATAAATGATAATAAATGCATCTTAACCTTTAACGTATCCTCCCTTCCTCCACACACGATCATGCGGTTCGCGTTCAAGTTTCAATTCAATTGATAAAAGAAACGTTTTATAAAACTAAAGTGGCTCAACAGCATCTTCTTCTTCTTATGTGGCTCAACATCCCCAAGTGGGATTAGGCCTCTCTCCGTAGAGAGTTACTGTGACCGAAGGACGGTAAATTATAGATCGGTGGTCAGCCGTTCGTAATACCGGGGGGTGCCAGACTCGGGATTCGAACCCACACCTATGGCGTGGTGTTTTCTAGCGCTACCACTGCGTCATAGGCACTCCCTACAGCATGCTCCTGGGCAAATTTCTTTCGCTGAGCTGAGTATGGCTTGTGCCTTCCACTGAATCTGACCTCTAACCCGTGTGCTACGAGACGGTTAGAAATAGTTCGTTCGAAAAATGATAGCTGAAGTGTTTTCAAGACATCAATGATAGTTACTTTTGCTTTCTTTTTTATTTGTGAATGATCTTGGTGTCAATACATGCAACGGTTTTGAGCATTATATCCCCGCAAAGGCAGTTCTCCGATGAAACTGTACGATTTGAAATTCATAACAATGCCTCCACACGCTTGGCGTTCTATTTTGCGTATGATATTTGTCACTGTTTTTTTTAAATATTTATTTTTATCATTTTTTTCTCAAATTTAAAATGTATCTTTTTTCACTAATTGATAAATGAATCACATAAAGAATACGTAAAACAAGGTAATATTTGCGGTGTATTTAGTTGGATTTCCAAAACAATATTGAGGGCAAATCTAAAAACTTTCGAGGAGGGTACTTTTCGCTGCCGGTTACTGTATATTGGATCATTTCAAACAAGAGCACGTGATCATGTTGGTTCTTGTCAAACACTGGCGTCCAATATAAGGTTTTGCGGTTGTGGCGATATCTCGAAAAGGCGGATCTCAAAGAAATTAAACTTCCACCCTATCGTAAGGCCGAATACGAATTCTTATTAGAAAATTCGATGAGACGTAAATTTGTCATCAGCCTTCCGGGCAATTTTGCCGAATTGCCGACCAAGTTTGGTGAACCCCTTCATGCGTGTCAAGGATCACGCTACGAGGGCAGGATACACAGAGCGCCGTTGTTACGATTTTCGAACGAACGCCCATTTCATTAGAATTCACTGTTCAAACAACGAAAGTACACCAAAAGCCAGCCGAGTCGAGTCAATATGTTACGCTTGACTTTTCCCACCAGACGCACGCCAAAGTGCCAAAGTAAATTAGAATGTATTTATGGGCGCACAATCGGTACCAACCTCATCAACGTATCGCATTCATATCTTGTTCTGTAAGAATTTGGCCAACTCTTGCCAAACCTGCTTCAAGCGCGCTACTACGGCTAATGATGCCAGCGACATTGGATGGTTATCATGGCCATTTCGCCGGCTCGTCCGTATGTTATTGCGCGGAAAACAAAAAAAAAGTTTGCATAAATACATTGAACGAAACATGTGCGTTTCTGGCGAAGCCATCGAGTAGACGCCATCTCTTTTGACTCAACTTCTTTTCAGCTCCTTTGGGCGATAACCTTCATCAGATTATTGGTCTCCTATCTCACTGCTTCTCGGGACACCGCCGAACCAAAACAAAAACGACCGTAGCACCAACAACGGATATTCCCCGCCGGTTCTGCACGGAGCATACGAAATCTTGGAATAATTTCCGCGTCTTCTGCGTTTGTGATGACAGCCATCCCAGAAGGGTGGTTGTTTTCCGCGGAAAGCAGAGCTTATCTCTAATGGCCTAAGTTGTCCAATTGGTTGCCCTGGGCCAGTGGCAAGCGTTTGACGATAAGTAACAATCCATAACGATGGATCGATGCATGTAACGTGCAGGCGAAGCTGTATGGGGAATACTTGAATTTTGCCTACCGACTTTAAGACATTTCTCCCGAACGTTTGGAAATATTCCAAAATGTTGTTACGTTAGCGAATTTTAAACTCCAACTATGCTGCTTTATTCATGCGAATATGCGTGAGTTCTGTGATAGGGAAGTGTAAAAAAGTAGTTAAAAAATGAATGGATATTTGTATCCTCAAGCGAGCCTCGTTTGATATCCTTTGTATTTTAAAGATATGAAACTCCATTTAATACTCGTCAAGCTGTGCCCTTCCACGAAACTGTGATCCATTTTAACAGCTCTCACAAAATCTTCCAATCTTCTTGAGTTCTGCAGACCTACCATTTACGGTCGATTGACCGTTTTTCAGCGGAACGATAAATTGTGTGTGGTTCATGCTTCATGCTTGGCGTAGACAAATCTTCCCAGAAACGGCCGCTACCAGTGTCGATACATATGCTTCCGATTGCTATCGACGATTCGATTCCAGTTGAGAGGTATCGGATTTCATGCCTGCGGAACTCCATCCCGTCTCGATCTCTGACTGAAGTGAAAGAGCTTTCGCAGAAGGGTTTTTGGCATCCGGATCGTCAAAACGCAGCCGGGTTTGGCGGGAAATGATGAGGGTTCGTGATTGAGCGCTTTGCTGTACGCACTTCTTAATCTTGCACTTGCTGCCACAACCCCATCTGTATTCCCATCCCCATAGCCCATGCCCGAATGGCTCGAATAAAGGAAATGAATCAGTTAAGTGAAAAAGTCGAAGCGGGATGGAGGAGGTTTTTCACGAGAAATTGCCAAAAAAAAAGGCCGCACATGGTGGGTTCAGTGACTCTAAGCGCCTTGCTAGGACTAATGTCGATTCATGTTTGGTAAACTTACCCTTGGATTAACAATAAGCCATCAAACGGGTATAGTATTTTTCATAAAACCTTCCAAAGGTTTTCTCTAATCTCTAACGATTTCTAACGTTAAAAGAAAATTCCATCAATATTTGCTTTACGAGATCCGAAAGGAGATTGTGCCGATCATCAGTAGCGCTCATGCATGGCCCCTTTAGAGACCGTTCTGGCAAGTACGTAGGGTTGCCATTTAAAACTTTCGCGTTCGCCAAGAAATGGAAACGAAATATGAGAAATGTTGGTCCCACACCCCGTCAAACAGTTTTTACCAAAGTTACACCAAAGAGCGATAAAATATAATGGATTGCCAGCGCACAGTAACAATCGTTAGTCGCGTAGAGAAATGTGAAACCCGGCTTAATCGTTCGGGGGGAGCCCACATTAAAATGATTACTTTACTTGCGAGGACGGGAACGTGGAGAAGTTTGAGGGTGTTTCATATTTGTTCACGAATTGTTTTTTTTCATCTGCTCCTTCTCGATAAAAAATTAACCAAAATCATACTTTGTTAAATACTCTTGCTTTCATTTTCTGATGAGTTCTGTTCTGTCATTTGCATTTTATTTGCCTGAGGATTGTTTTTTTCAGGCGAGATGAATGGCCAGCAACCTCAAATTAGGCGTGCGGTTTTATTCCATCATCATGTTGAGCGGAATGGACCATGAAAATGATTTGTTGAAATAAAAAAAGATTGTTGTTTAAGACTATGTTATGTGATTGAGGATAGTTGCTTTGTTCAGAAGTATAGAAACATTTAACAAAAGGTGGATTAATGTAACGACACTTGACGGGCTTGAGTGCATGCCTTCAGAAGAAAACACATTACATTACACATTCCATGAATGGAAAAATTAACCGAGACATTCTCAGATCATTGAATGAATTGAGGTCAACAATTTTGTTTGTTAGCTTCAGTATCGCACTATGTTCCATGCTTTCAATCGGAGAAAAATCTTGAAGGCTCCGGTAAGTAGCGGTACGGTGTGTTAAAAACAAGTTCTCTTTACGTACACCAACCATCAAGTTCCAATCCGACTGGGGCTGATAAAATCTGTTTAAAGCGATAATGTCTTCGTTAGGTTCACTACAAATGAAGACATATTGTCAGAACTTATGCCTCGAAGGGATGGTCTGGGAGCAACAAACTCATTTTCAACGACTTTTCACCGCATTAGGAAGAAAATTCCTCTCCCGGAAGCAGCAATAAAACCTAGGCACCATTGCGTAAGTTCATGATTTATTTTATGACGTTTTATTTCATCCCCCAAAATTTGCACGTATACCAAGCGAGCCAAAAAAGTCGAGAAGTAGGCGCCTCGTTTTTTTTTTTTTGGCTCCAACTCCTAGGTCACGTACCAAGTTTCAAGTCACCGGTTTTCATTGCCAACGAGATTTTTCACCGCTCACGTGTGTTCCGTCCTTCCGAAGGTGTCTGGCCAACACCCGAATGTCCTCCGGCTCGGTTAAAATGAGATCCACTCGCTTATGAAAGGGCGTTTTTGAGCGAACCCGTAAACGCACCTCTACCATGCATGGTTGTTCGTCACCACGTGGGAAAACAGTTATCGCTCACGCGAAAATTCCATTTTCCACCCGGAGAAAACATGCTGGCGCAATCGATTCACAAAAGCGAAGTGAAACACTGTACTGGGGATCTGGTGGGAGGGAGGGAGGGAGGGAGGGGGGGGGGGAGCGTGGATAAGGAGGACGGAAAACTTTCGATAAGCGTATCCCGATAACGGAAGCATTTAATGGATAAGGAGGACTAAAGGAAAAAATAGGAAGAAAAGGCTTTCCTTTCCGAAAAAAGGTTCTTTTATTCCGTTCGCAGTTTGACACAGCAAAAAGAACAATAAGAAACATCTCTTGGAAAAAAAATTTACAACAAAACTTTGAATTAGAAAGCATAAATCCAACATGCGTCGGCTTTCCACTGGCCGGAAACACCGGAAACGTGCTCGATGTAGGTGGACCGGATCTTTGAAACTCGTGAAATTCAATTGAATTTCAGAGGGAATTCGGTGAACAATGATCAATGGTCGCAGACTTTGACGTGCATTTAGTATCAGGCAGAAAACTTCGGAAAGTATGTGACGTATGTGAGAAGTTATCTTGTCCGTTGCAGGTGCGTTTGGAGTCTATTTAAAGTACTTTATTTATGGGTTTGTTCGGGTCAATGAGTGGGCGATAAAAAGAATGCTTTACAGCTTAAGCCTACACATATTCGTTTGGCAGGTAAAGATTTATTTAAAGACTTTTTATTCTTGCCCTAAGTGTGCTTGAAAAAGTAGATGTTTTGAACAGGGTGAAAATAAAAAGAAAATTACCAGTATTAAAAATAATTCAAATATTAAAAATTAAAACAATTGTCCAAAGTTAACGTAATTTTGATTAAATTAATCACAACACGTTCACTGCCATGGCTATCATTTTTGATAGCCAGCTGTCATTAGTTCTAAAAAGTTTTTGCCTCATAAATACATGAAAATGCGTCATGAAAATTATAGTAATATTAAAAACTAGTTCTTTGTGATGCTTAATCGCTTCTTGGTCATCGAAAACCTGATTTTTTATTAATTTTATAAACAAATATAATCGAAAAAGATGGTACTAAAAAGTGTGCTAAAACCGCTTGGCAGTCAACGTGATAAACCATAAATACCCTTAACCTAAGCACACACTTGTGTGACTAGCTTTACCTTGTACAGCCATCGTTGATTTTTAGTTTCCGTATCCAACTCCAAGCCGCTCGCCGGCCACAAATTTAACGTTCTTAATCAGATCTGTGAAACATTCTTGCCGGACATAGATCGCACACACCGTCTGTTTATTGCCACAGTTTTATCTGTTTTATCAAATTTCACCACCCAATTGCGGTCATCACCGTAGACATGATTAACACCAGTTTAACACGTTTTGCCACCCTCGTGGTGGTGAAAACTTTCGCCCATAAAACGGTATCCATTACAGATCTTTCCACCGGGCGGTTGGCCAGGGAGTGAAGGTGCACACGTTCTGCTTGCACTCGGTGACCGTAAAACGAACGATGCACTAAACAAATGCGGTCTGGTCGGGCGGAATGCACCCGGTGCAGAGGACCGACGAGCGACGAACCAATGATACGAGTCCTCGCCGGCGAGCCGGCACCAAGGATACGCGAATGTGGCCGCACGCTTCCGTTCCCGTTGAAATCGAACGTTGAAATGAAAGTGAAAACTCGTCCGACGACCGCCGGCGCTTCGTGTCGGGAGTGGAAAAGCCGAAACGAAAAGCTACGACACGCACCGCGTCGGAGGGCTAGGCCAGGGGTTGGGAACCGTTTAAATTGTCACAGCGAAAATAAAAACCGATGATTATTGAAAGTATTAAAAATACAATTAAAACAAAAGGTGCATAATAAACATTTAACAACTTTTGTTAATAAAATAAAATAAACTCTGTTTATTTATTTATTTTAATTCGAAGCTATTTTAGTACGAAGCCAAGTCCACACCAAACGTAAATTAATCCAATCCACAATTTTAGTTTTGGTTTTAGTAATAATTTCTTCCCTTTCCCATTCCCTTTTGGCTTACAAGTTTGTTTTGAATTTTTCAATCATGAAACTTTTGAAACAGAAAACAAAAAACTTTGAGGATCATTGAGTAAAAACCCTACGAAATCTAAAACCTTGGAAGTGTCTACTTTCTCGTGTCACTGTTTTTTAAATATATATTGTTATCATTTTTTTCTCAAAATTAAAATGGGGTTTTCTTTCTAATTAATCTTGCTAATGAATCTTATAAAGATAGTATACAGTGAAATATTTTCAGTGTATTTACTTAGATTAAGAAAAAAATTGAGCGAGCGAGAATCTAATAAATTCAAGGTGACCTTTCCCTACCGGTCACTTCATCTTAATTTCTTTTAATTCCAGTCTCACTAAATCTAAATGAATTCAAGCGGAACCATGATGAACACCAAAAAATTAAACCAAATTGTATAAGTTATTGTGAATGAAACTTCTGTGTTATATTAATGGACAATTCAGAGGATTATAGCATCGTCAAAAAAGGCCGAAGAAATTAATAAATAATAATATTAAAAGAAATTATTGTTTTGTACTAAAGAAAAAAATCTTTCATTGGTTTAGCACAACAAAACTTGGCCACCCCTGAAGTGCGCTGATCGTAAAAAGCTCCCCGGTTGTGATAAGAGAAAACGGAACCGGATCGAGTCGGCAGGGCGAAACTCGGGGGGGAAAGCTTTCAGTTTCGTTTGCCGGGCGGGTCGGCGGGAAAATGCTCGTGTTCGTGTAGACGATACGATGATTTCCGGACGCCAATCGTTTCTTCGGCGGGATGTGGGATAAGAGAGGTTACACGAGCGTTTCCCGAGTCCGCGGGGATGAATGGTAGACTGTTTTGGCAGCATGAGAATCTACACCGTTTTTTTGTGTTCTCATAGTATTCAAGTATCGCAGCAACAGAGAACCGCAGCATTGCCGTTCGGGATGGAAAAGCAGAGGGAGAGAAAAAAAGATATGCAAGATTAAGGGCTTTCCCGCCGGAAAAGTGTGTACCCTGTTCGTGGGTAGACCTAGTGCGAAGTGAAATTTGTTTTACGCACCGGAAAACAGCCGGCTTCAGCGTACACGTTTCACTTGACCGAGTACGGCTGTACGTTCATCAGCTGCAGTAGGCATTCTGGAGAGTCTCGTAGAGATCAGTGAAGAGTCCGGCTGATGGGGGCACAGGCGTGTATAGGAATGATGTTTTGAGCGCTGACAACATCAGCGCAGTTGGAGCCGGTTTGCGATAGCACAAAAATGTTTCCAAACAAACTCGTATAGGGAAATTCATCCCGCTCCATTTCGGATGTGTCAGCAAACTTCCCCAGTAGATTACACCGCACTGAATTTTTTCATGCAGTTGTAAACCATGTCCTCGGTGGGTAAATATTTGCCAATGCTCCGACAAAACGGTAAGATTGATGGGATCGACAGCTAATGGGCTTCTTAAGCAGTCCCAGCCGCCCACGAAGGGCCTCTTGTGCGTTCTGAATTGGCAATGTTTGCTTAGGACAGGGAATACGCCCAATCGCTATCTACTTTAATCAATTGATGAATTGGGCGTCTCAATTCTTTCTTAGGCGTGTTGCTTGGTCCAGCATCTTGCACCTACACAAAAGCATGGCGGTTTACTTCACACCTACAGCCACAGACATCTGCATTTCTTCCGGGTGATGATTCGTAACAATTTTACATTTCTACTTCCATAAAATTTTAATAAAATTTAGGTTAGGAAACTGAAATGGATTTTAAAATCAGCTGAGAAAACCCATTCAGTAGGAAACATTCTTGGAAACCGTTGAATAAAACTCAAATTTCCTTAAAAAACCCTGTCAGGAAAACTATGATTGAATTTCATTTGACTTTAATTTTTCTGTGAGTCGTTTGCAACAACTCTTCATGTTTCCATTGGACCTAACGCCAACCGTTTGAGGCTTGTAGATTAGGCCGGATTTGCGTTTCGAGGAAGAATGTCCTTGCTAGGCAACAGTCGACATACAAACCGCCCGCACTGATTGGCTTCGTAAACATACCGTAAAACCGAAATCTATCGGTTCGGAAATCCACTCTCGCTCCCTGCGAGTGATCCCTACTCGAGATGGTACGTGGAGGCGTGAAAAGGCTAAGCCGTCGAAAATGAAGGTAGTCTGTACCGTTGTCAAATTTCCCCCAGCGGCAAAGCACTCGATTTAGGTAAATAAACCGGCCGGCCGGAAGATGCGTGCCGGGACAAGGAGCGGTCCTGGTATCTCTTCAGCAGGCTGGAAGATTTTCGTAAAATGTTTGCAGCGCTGGCGCCGTCCTTCGAGCTTGCAGAAGCTTTCCGGTGACACAGTGTGGAAATGTTGAGCCAGCCGTTCAAACAAGGTATCATAGTTTGAAGAAGAATGATGGATCTTTTTCTTTGGTTTTTTTATGAAAAAAAAACAAACACTTACCTTTTTTGGTTATTTAAATGTAATTTCTATCTATGTCTCATCAGCATTTTATCAGGACGTGTTCTGTGAACTTCCTTTTATTAAATTGGGTCCCAAAAAGGAAAATCAACTACTCAAAGCGTGCGGAGGAGCATCCTAACACCAATATCTTAAAACATCTTTTAATATTCATTGAAAATGCATTGAAAATTTCAGCTTAATGTGATGGGTCAAATTTCCATGCTACATCAATGGTTTTCCTAATCAACTGTTGCATAAAAACGAGGTTTGTATTAGAAAACACTTTCCGCATATTTTTTGGGTATTGGATCGAATACCAAAATACTAAATATTTGCTTTCAGAGCTTATGCTTGCTTAATCTCATATAGCGTGTCTCCCGAAAAGGCCCGATAACATTTCAATTCCTTTTTATTGTTGTCGGCAGTACACTAGGCTTAAAGTCTGGTTTTCCTTAAGCAAGAGTTTATCGAAATTCGCACAACCGGTTTTTGTTTCGAGCGCTCGATTAGACAAACTTGAAAAACGAGTTATGCAAAATTCAATGCATCAATTTGCATGTGCCAAAACGATATGCGAGGCAAAATTTTTGCAGTTGCGAATGCTCTATGATCAAAATGCATGCTTAACATGGCGCGAAAAGCAGAAAAAGTAAATCATTCGCTATTTTTCACACGGGTTAGTTAAAATCTGATGCTCCAAACGACCCTTCGCACAACGGTTAATTTACTTTGCGAACATTCCCTACGTTATTGGAGGAAATGCCCTGAGAAACAATACGGCACGGTCCCTCATACAAAAATAAATAAATAAATAATTCCCTACATTATCAGCGAAATGATCATTGAAAGGTTAAATCAAATCAGGGCATATGAGAGAGTGTTTTGTTTGTGTGAATAACTTGTTTATACTAGAATGGTAAACAATCTTAGCTGCCAGGGCGTTTAGAGATGCTGTACTATCACGATCATGGCCATATTGGAGAAAAATCAGCAATATTTCGTAATTTGTAGTATACATACCATTCATTAGACGTGAAGGTATATTCAGTTTAATTTGAACTTCACCAAACTGGTAAATCGTTATCTTCACATCCACTGATGATCTGAGTATTCACAGAAAACGCATCGAAAATTACCAGTCCACGACTAAAACGATTTGATGAACGTGTTCAAGCAACTCAACGATATGCACTTGATTAAACAGGACACACAAATAGCTCACTCAGCTATATTTCATCTTTCGATTATCAGATTTGGGTTGACTTTCACAACTGATGTGATCATCGACACGAATGACGTGATAAATAATTTTTTGACATATCGTTTGATCATACCAATTAAGTCATTTTACTGTTGATGCAAGGTGATGTTTTTGTACACGCATATGTTATTCACTGTAAACATCGATGGAATCAAAATAAATTACATTTAGAATGTGGAATAAATGTTAATGACAACAAGACCTAAACAGGAAGAGAATATAAAAATGATCTTATATTATTGCGTTGTTATGTTTATGATTTAGATAATGTTCTTCCTTCAAAGTTATATCAGTATGAACCAAATGCTTACCAGGTAGAGCTGAATTGTTTAAAAAAAGAATTTTCTAAATAAGAATGCAATTTTTATTAGGAAAATGAACTTTAATTGGTCTTGGTATTAGTCGATTACATGACTGTCATTTATGCTTTCTCTTCTTTGTACTTCTCAGGCTTACATATTTTTGCCAGGAACAAAGGCAGTTTATTTTGCTTGTCGATGATGATCGCAGCGAACGGCTGATCAACCTTGAACTCCGTCGACCGAGGGAGGCTCAGTGCGATGACGGAGGCGAATGTAACGCTGGTTGCTACGGTTCCGCGTTCGTTGACGGCCAGGTAGGACTTCTGCTTCACTTCCGACACTTTCACGGCATCCTTCGACACCTTATCGAAAGGATTTTCACCGTCGAAGACACTGCTGAGACCCATCTGAGAGGGAATAAATCCGGGAAAGTGAATAAATCGAGTTGCTTTCGTTTTCTTTTCATATAAAACTATGCAAATGCTACCACCTACCTGCTTAAGCGGATCCACCAACGACACCGTGCTTTCAGCCTTAAATTCGGGAACCTTCAGTTTCACCTCGTCTTGCTCGTTCATCGCAATCTCCGACAGAATGTACGCCAAGTCGGCCTCGTTGAACTTTTCCAACTCTCGGTCCAGCTGGAAGCGTTCTTTCGGCATCAGAAGAATCATCGACATAGTGTCACCGTCGTACGGCAGCTCAACCCACACGAAACCGTTGACCGGATCCCAGCCTTTCTCGACCCGTGTGTGTCCGCTACGCAAATGACGGGTAAGGTGCATCATCCGGATGGACGATTGTTCGTTTTCGCGCACATGGAAAACGCCATTGACCGTTTTGTTGAACTTGTACTGCCATGTGCCGTTGAAGTAGAGAGCGTTCAGCAGCATGAGCTTGGTGTCCGGGTTCAAAGAACCTGCGAGGGGGGTTTAATGAGAGTGGTTAAACCGAACTTCATATCGCTATGAGACACGGGTGCAAACCCTAGTGCGCGTTCCTTACCTGAATCGACGGCTTCCGTGATTTTTCCTCGCGTTTTCTGGGTCACCCAATCATTGATTTTTTTCGCCGCCAACTCCTGATTCGAGAAATCGATCTCATCCACCGTCACCTTCTTATCCTTCAGGGACTGTCTGAAGGGGTTCAGTAGCTCGACGCGGCTCGATCGGAAAATCTGAGAGGCTACATCGAGCTTGTTCTTGGTGGGAGCCTCCTCCGACGGCTCGAGGGAGCGTTTGAGACTGTTCAGATCATCGCCGTTGAGCTTCAACACGGTTTCCATAACGGTCCGCGTTTCATTCGATGCACCCTCGGTCAGGTAGGACAGCAACGACTGCACCAGCACCGGGCTCAGAATGAAGTTCTGATCGTATCCCTTAGGCATAGCCTTTTTGAAAAGCTCCAGCGTAAAATTCGTGACCTTAGTGTGGAGCGGCACGGCCGGTGGTTCCCGTTCCCTGTAAGGATACCTCGAGTATTCATCATCGAACCCACATGACATGTACTCCAGCGGCAAAGTTTCACAGCTATCCGAGTAGATGGGACATATTGGGTGGCATTTTCTCAAGCCTCGATTGTTGCCGAGGAACACCTTGAATTGTTTGGCACACTCCTTGCGGGGTCCGATATTGTTTTGCGTGCAGTAACCGTCTCGGGTGACTACCAAACTTCCTTTGTATCCTTGGGAGGAAACTTGCGCTGCTAGAGCTGTAAAATAACATGGAAGGAAGATGAGCCTCTAAACTACGCCACATGAACGATGAAAAACCGGTCAAACGTGAATCAGAAACCCCCGAAAACGATAGAACCGGTCCTTGCTGCATCAAAACAGCTCGACGCTGTGCTAATCAGCAATCCGGTTTTGGTTCGACGAACAAAAGGCATATTAAACCAACAAGCCGAACGCCGCAACCGCACGAACGCTATCAGCCGTCCCCGGGGGAAATCCCGCAAATTCTAGGGTTTATCAACACAGCAGCAATCACGAAAACTTCCCGCTCCGGGTAGGTCAAAAGAATAGAACGGTAATAGTAAGATACGGCACTGATAAGCCACTAACGCCTATATTGCTAATGCACTACACAAAGATCACGGGCAGGTGTTGAGAGCTGAATTATGCACTCTGCTTTTACTTACCAGCAAGCAACAGTACCCAAATCATGGCTTGCATTTGCGAGCCCACCGTGTCGGACTAAAAATGTACTGAAAACTAATCACTCCAATTGATCTCGTCGAGTAATGCAAAAGGAATTGCCACCGATCGGTTTGGCGGCAGTCGTAGAACTGACCGCACGCTCGTTTCCAAATGAACTGCTACAGCGTTGATAAGCTGCGAGGAGTAGGTATATGTTCAAGTCTGCTTCATTCTCACGGGCGGAAATACAACGTACAGCGCGAACCGACCGCGACTCCACTTGAGATCATCGAGCACGCACACCAACATCGCGGATCCGTCTAACAATGGTGCTGAACCCGCCGAGATGACCCTCTAACATACTCCCCGATCGTACGTGATGATTCTTGGCGTCCGTCTTTCGAAGTGCTTGGCGTGCAGCGATTGGCGTGCGTCAGCGTTTGCACTGCTTGTGTTGGTGAAAAAATAAAATAAAACGACTAATGACAAAAAAAACATCACGAAACATCTTCAAGGATAATTGGAAGAAATTTATAAAATGCCAACGAATAATGAAATTGATTTAATAAACATTAACATACTTGCTACAAGTATTAAAAACAGAGGAAAGTTCACAGCAAATACTAGTGATGATTCAACCACATCTTCCCTCAGTATTAGCATGATCAAGCACAAACTCACTTAGCATTTTTTTAATGTACAAGTTGTTCTAATCGTAGATAACTCCGTTATTTATGCAGCCCTTCATTAACCATCAGAGGTGAGGTGAAGGATTATAGAGGCTTTGAGCCGCATTAAACATCAGAATTTTCTAAACTGAACGATTAAATGGCAAAAAACGTTTCGTTGGACATTGTGTATATGGTAACCATTACATATGGAACACAATATATCACATTTGCAATATGAAAAAATTGTGCATTACAGAGTCAATTGTCAAACCATCGAAGTAAATTGTGGTCTGATTAGGGAAAATGATGATCATGTCTCAAAATGGTTAAAAACAAAAACGTGTTGCATGAACAGGCTGTAATAGATACAGACATTCGATATAATAGTTAGAGTTTTTTGTTGGCTATCATGTAAAACACATAAAAATTCTCACCTCTATTCAGGTGCTCTGTTATAATATCCAAAAACTTTATATCATGTTTCTGATATCGTTCATCGTTAATCAATACAGAATATTACATACAGTACATAAACAGAACTTGTCAGGATCGTTACTATTTACGGCTGCTTAGGGTCTAACTTAGGGTCTAAATAGAAGCAGCGCAATATTCTTGAAATTTCAATCTTGTTCACAAGCTGTTATTTAAACTATTTCAAATTGAGTCATTCTGAATATAATATTCATATTAAAAGAAAAATTCTTGGTTTCACAGGTCCATTGATACATTTTGAGGCTACAATATCATATCTTTCACCTAAATTCACCACCAAAATGGTGGGACAAACCAGTTTTTCAACCCTCGGAATATAAGGATGATCATAAAATTATAAATTCAATTCCTTATGGTTCTCTTACACTTCATATTCCCCCTTTCTATCTCTCTTTCTCGCTCGTCTTTTCTTTACAATAATAATTAGTCTTTCCTTTGTCTATATCCTTAAATTCAACAGCTTTGCAGGTGTGCGAAACGAGTGCTTTAAAAATAGGTGGACAATATTTTCTGTTAAACGAGCGTATTCATTTTTCTTGGATCTAGCCATTCCTTTTAACGATATTAAACGCAACATATGATTCACGGTATGATTTTGATGCACGTTAAAAAGTTCACAATGCTTTAGCCAAGTTTGATGCTTATCGGTACGGTAGATTTCGGCTGACCAGCTTGTAATTTTAAAGAAATAACGTTCCAGATAATTTTTAAGCCTTTCTCCATAAGTGACAAAATAGTCAAAAATCCATATCAGCTGAATTCACAAGACACAAGATAAGAAATGTCTAACAAAATCAAACAAGTTCGTTCCGCGAAAATGCTGGAAGTTTTTAAAACATAGTCATCGGTTTGCTGTTTTGACCTCCGCGGATTCAATTTTAATGATAAAGTTGTCAAACTTGTTCTGATTTTAAAAGAAATACTACTCTTTATGTTACTTTCAACAGAAAGTTGTTTACGTTTCCCGTTTTGCAGGAAAAATTGTCATATCGATTGTCAATCGACATATCGATTGTCAGTTATGTGAATAAAAATTATAACTTTAATCAAACGCTTATGTATGAAATCTATGCAGCCTTGTACTAACTTACCTAACCTTATCCAAATTTTACACATAAAGACAAGGGAACAAGTAGAACAAATAACTTATATACTTATTTATTTGACTTGTCAAGGAGTAATATATAATGTAAACAAACGAGTGTGTGTGTACGTTAAAATGCGTTCGTTAACACTAGGTACATTTAGTGGCGAATCTGTCGATGAAATCCACCAAAGAGG
>KE525273.1:141140-154102 GCA_000441895.2 Anopheles sinensis | reverse complement strand
CATACAGTACATAAACAGAATTTGTCAGGATCGTTACTATTTACAGCTGCTTAGGGTCTAACTAAGGGTATAAATAGAAGCAGCGCAATATTCTTGAAATTTCAATCTTGTTCACAAGCTGTTACTTAAACTATTTCAAATTGAGTCATTCTGAATATAATATTCATATTAAAGAAAAATTCTTGGTTTCACAGGTCCATTGATACATTTTGAGGCTACAATATCATATCTTTCACCTAAATTCACCACCAAAAATGGTCGGACTAACCAGTTTTTCAACCCCCGGAATATAAGGATGGTCATAAAATTATAAATTCGATTCCTTCTGGCTCTCTTCCACTCCATATTCCTCTTTCTATCTCTCTTTCCCGCTCGTCTTTTCTTTACATAATAATAAGTTTTTCCTTTGTATATTTCCTTAAATTCAAAAGCTTTGCAGGTGTGCGAAACGTGTGCTTTAAAATTCCATCAATATGCAACGTCCGCAACCGGCAAAAATATAGCAATGGTTATTTATCTCGTCGATGCAGCGAACATCCTTTATGGGATATATTACGAAAATGATGCGACACACCTTTTCTCTATAAAACGGGTCCTTCTTTCACTGTTGAAGATTAAGGACGTAAAAAAAATTAGCAAGTTTATCGGATATTGTAAGCAAAATAATCTCCTATTTCTTGTGATACTTCAGGAACAAGGTTAAAAGTGGTTAACAATAACAGTATTCAAGGGTAGTAAATAAATAAGGATTTCTACTACAACATATATTTAGATCTGCCTCATTTACCCGATATCATCCGGGAGGACAATATTTTCTGATTAACGAGCGTATTCATTTATCTTGGATCTAGCCATTCCTCTTAACGATATTAAAACGCAACATATGATTCACGGTATGATTTTGATGCACGTTAAAAAGCTCACAATGCTTTAGTCAAGTTTGATGCGAATCGGTACAGTAGATTTCGATTGACCAGCTTGCTATTTTAAAGAAATAACGTTCCAAATGATTTTTAAACCTTTTTCCATAAGTGATAAAATAGTCAAAAATTCACATCATCTAAATTCGGTGGACAAGAAATGTCTAAACAAAATCAAACAAGTTCGTTCCGCGATAATGCTGGAAGTTAAAACGCAGTCAAACGTAGTCGGTTTGCTGTTTTGGCCTCCGCGGATTCAATTTTAATGATAAAGTTGTCAAGCTTGTTCTGAATTTGAAATGCTACTCTTTATGTTACTTTCAACAGAAAGTTGCTAGCGTTTCCCGTTTTTGTAGGAAAAATAGTAAACATTTGTCTATTTTTTAATGCATACATTATGTTCAACATGCCTATTGACATATCGATTATCAGTCATTTGAATAAAAATTATACCTTAAATCAAACGCTTATGTATGAAATTTATGCAGCCTTGTACTAACTTGCCCAACCTTACCCAAATTTTACACATAAAGACAAGGAAACAAGCAGATCAAATAACTTATACACTTATTTATTTGACTTGTCAAGGAGTAATATATAATGTAAACAAACGAGTGTGTGTGTGTTCGTTAAATGCGTTCGTTAACACTAGGTACATTTAGTGGCGAATCTGTCGATGAAATCCACCAAAGAGGAGGGTGAGTTAAAACTGTTCTGGCACCGAAACCTTTGCCACGAACATCGGATAGGAGTGTAGCTTGTCCACTATCATGGCGAGGAACGGCTCATCAACGGTAAAGTTGATCGCCGGCGGTGGCGTGACGGCACTGAGGGCGACAAACGAAAGGGACGCCACCGAGGTAGCGGTCGTGCCCTGTTCGTCGACCGAGATGAATGTCCGCTGAGTGATGTCGCGCACAACCAGCTCCTCGTTGGACAGACCGACCAGGGCGGTCGAGCGGTCGAAGATCGACCGTAGGCCCAGACTCTTCATCACCGGCACCAACGAGGACGAGCTGAACACGCTAAACCGTGGCACGTACAGATGCACCTTGTTCGCCACACGAGGAGTCGTCAGCTGCTCCATGACGTTGCTCATATCGGACAGCGATAGCATGCTCAGCGAACGGTCCAGCTGGTGGCGCTGCTTCGGCACCATCAGCACCATAGACAACCCGTTAGTACCCTCGTACGGCAGTTCGACCCAGCGCATACCGTTGCCATCGCGGAAGTCGACCTCACCGTACCGGAGTTTGTTGTACTGGTACATCATTGGGACCTGCTGGGTTCTTTGTCCTTCCGGTGCCGTCTCGAACGGTGCCTGTTTCGTGTCGGTAAACTGATACTTCCACCTTCCCTTAAAGTAGATAACGCTGGCCATCATCAGACGGGTGGCTGGATCGAGTCCACCTTTGCAGGATAGTACAGAATAACATTAGTACACCCGACCACGTGCTACTCCCCAAACAAACACTTACCAGGCGCAACAATTTCCCGGATGAGACCTCTCGTTTTTTCCGATACCCAGCGATTGGCAATACCGGCCGCTTCATTTTGTCGGCGGAAGTCGACCTTCTGGAACGAGACACCGTTCTCGAGGCCGCGGCGATAGACATCTTCCTTGATCTTTGTATCGGCGCCGACGAAGTAGGCCATCGCGTAGTCGAGCTCGTTCACCCCCGACCGGTTGGTGGCCAGCAGTTGCTTCTGCACAATCGGCTGCAGAATCTGGGGGGTTGCCTTTAGCGCGGACAGCAGCTCCAACCTGGCCTCGTTGTCCGCCACGTCGTACAGGCTGGCCAGTAAGGTTTGCGGCAGTATCGGGCAGATGGCGGCATTCGTTTGTTGCGGAAGCACGTACGTCTAATAAGGAAACACAACGCCATATTTATGGGCCAATCGACAGTTGACAGTTTTTATGTCCTTACCTTCAGCATGTCAAAGGCGAATCGCAAGGGACCGTCATTTGGTTTCTGCCCCTCGACCTCGCGCTCCTGATAATATGGACTAGGAAATTGGATGGCATAGTCTGGCGTTTCCGGCTGAAACCGACTACCAACGACTTGCCGAGGGAAACCAGGATATGGCTGTGAATTGATGGTTCTTAGCTGGGGATTCCCATAAACACCCGGCTGCTGGAAGGTGCATAACAGAGCGGCTGTCAGAAGAAAGAGGGACACCATGAGTGTGCGCGTTACATTTGAATCATCGCCACAGGGGAGATCGTAACGTCGAAAACCAAGCCACGCGAAGTAGATATGTTTACAAGACGTTCCCTATCAGCTAGGTTAAACAGCGAACACGATTCGTGGCCTATAAGTGTGTAGCGGTGTAGGCCGGCGTCACCATCAAGTGTCGATTTCACAGAAACATTGACATTCGACTCTGTGCTTTATCTTCACGTTTGGATGCAAATTAGCAGACGCACTTTGAAAAAAAAAACCCGTCTTTCGAGCCACTGGAAATACACAAACCGACGACCAACACCACCAGCGTTCGAAAGAAGATGCTCAACTCAAGAGCCTCATCCCAATACCGTGCGTTGTAACTTTGCGCCGCGTGCGCCCAGAACTGTGCCACCTTGAGAATCCACCCCACCAGCGGGAATTGTCGAGTCCGGTGTGCTCTTTTCATTATCAACAAGTCGTTCCGATCGATTGATGTGTTTCCCGTTGAACAGAACTTACCGCACAGCGAAGCGATGCAGCAGACCTGGTTGACCCCAAACGGAGGCACCCGAAATTCCGGCACACTCATTACGCTGGTGTGTTTTGATTTTTCCGTTGCGGAAAAGCTACTACACTGGCAGACCGATTTTCCACCGGTCTCGTTCACGGGTTCTCCTCTCTCTCTGCTCGGATGACCTTTCCAGTACGCTCTGCGCGCGGGGACTGACCGTGTTGTCGACGGCCGCTAAAGTCGGCGGCTGTATAGCGCGATCACCGATCGCGAATGGCGGTGACGCGAACGCGAACAGGTTTTGCCGCACGGGTTTCCCGACACTTAAAAAGGCAGCTTCCCGTGCTGCGACGTTCGCTCGTAGTGGTGCAGACGGCACCAGTTTGTGGACTTCTCCGGTTGCGTCGCGCGTCGTGAGGGCCACCGGCGCGGTTTCGGCTGCATTAACTGTTCTCCGCTTGGTGGTTGTGGCGTGACTGCGTGGACGGACTGAACCGTACCGTACCGTCGGACGACCAGAGGTTGATCTTCCGGACCGCGGGTTTTTCGAGCCCCGACCCGGACTAACCAGTTACGCTGCGAGATTCGCTCTACCAGCCCAAATCTGAAACAACAACGGCCTCAGAGTTCGCTCGTACCTGCGTCCTCTGGTCCAGCGGGGTGGAGGAGTCAAACTTACACCAAATGCAGCTGTGAGTCATAAAAACAGAGTGACACCATGTGTGACACACGGCTGGGTGTAGATATCCACTGTACGGATATGGCAATGTTATGTTAGGGTTACACAGACCGATGGAAACACCCATGTGGAAAATGCTAGGGAAGAGTTTTGCTTGGAAATTTTGAAACATCGTCACCAGATGTTGATCACTTTTCTCCAGGATTCGATAGATTCACTGGCCAACGAAATGTGTTCCATTTTTGAATTTCATTATTTAACACGTGTGACTTTAACCGCCTCACCATCAACACGCTTACTTGCGGAAATTCAATCTATAACATTCAGTTTGAAATATTGTATTTAAAATATTCACCAATTCGCGAAATAAATACTTAATATAAATTAATGTGAACTGCTTGAAAGTTGAAAAACTCACTCAAAGATTGCGTCACCTAGAGGATTCTTCGATTCCTTTATCGAAACCCAACTTTCTTATAAATTCGTCATACCATCTTCAGTTTGACGTAAACTTGATGCCAGGGATATCCAACCTGAAGCCTAATGGAGGATCCAGATAAGAAAAGAGCCTTGAAAACCAGTCTCACTAAATGGAGGCTTAGTCTTTTGAATGATTATGTCATGATGCAAAACGGTTAAAGAGGCATAAGACGTGAAATACTGGGAGTGACTTTATGCTAAGATAAGGATAAAACAGAGCTGGATGCAACAGTGCAAAGGTTACCCCAGTGCTAGTTAATCTATATTCATGTTGCCTGCTAGGTAGGACTGATTTAGCCCTCCGTGATCTCATCAGTAGGTTTCAACAGTTGTTGTCAGACTGGATTTTCCCACCTCTACAGATCAGTAGACCGAAGATATTCTTTATTTGCTTAATCTCCTGATACACTTTTGCTACATCAGAGAGCCTTGTTGCAATTTTAAGACCAGCCTCAGTGTTTGCCAGGATCTGGATTTACTTATAAAAGATAGTTAGTTGAGGAATATACCCATTCCGTTTGCGTGGTTCCTTGGTGGAAGTGAGAGAACTAAATTTTCCATCAACCTGCATGTGAAAAATCATCCTTTCAGTGCGTAAATAAATATGGATAATAGAGTAAACACTTCGATACACAAATGATGCGCTTGGTTTTTTATTATGAAAATTGTTCATATAAAATTAGACCGGGTTTACATTAAATAATCATAAATAGTCGCATTACCTAGGTCATCTATACATATCCTAACTTCTGCCTACACATACTCCGTGTCCGCCCCGCGGATCGCATTTTGGCAAGCTCTTTCCCAGTGAATGGACGGCATTTGGGCTCACTCCCGGAGTGGTCGAGCACAGTGGGCAGGCCGATACGCGACTGTCGGAGTCGAACGGTTGAGTACGATTTCAAAATACTTTCCACTGTGCCGTATTTTGAAACGATCATGTTGATGACAGTCGCTTTCGTGCGTTCGGCGCTGCCCAAAAGTCTTCGCTTCGCGGTCCCTCTCTCGCTACGTCGTTTATCGTCATCTAGTGGAATCTTTGAGGTTCATTCCAGTAGAAGAGATGTTTGGAGTGGTACAAATAAGCCGCTGCGCGGTTTAATTATACCCTCACCTATGTTGGAGGTTTTAGGGCGCAAGCTGGTGTTGAGTGATGCTCGAAGTCTGGGTATGGATGTTCCACAAGTGAGTTCGAGCATTTTTTCTAACTTATCGTTACTAAAATACTTGTCTGTTTAATGCTACATCGTTCGGCACCGGTGGAGTCATCCATCCCATGGCGTTAGCAAACCCGTGCGGAGGAGTACGCGTTCAACATTCACTGGGATTAAGCCGAGCTAACGAGCTCAATATAAGCTCGTCGCTCCCGCCCAAGGACAAACAGAACGAAACCCGTTCGTCATCCCCGCACCGTTGTTACGCCGATCGGTGAGAAACGGCGTGGACGGAAAAGCAAAGAATACTACTTCTCTGCCATGCTATCACGTACTGACTATGTGGGGAGTAGTGCCGTACTCTACTAACGCCTAAAACTAGTGACGGTTTCAGGTTCCGTGTCTACTCCGCGTACGGTATGTCCGTGATCTTGCCGGCCACGATCACGATGTCGTCCACGATGTCACGCACGAAGAACAGGAATGGCTTATCGGCGATGAACAGCTCCTGGTCGTCGTCGACCGTTTTGGCTTCGATGGCATTGGTGGCGGAGAGCGCATTCTCGCTGCTGGAACCTTCGTCGACGCGGATCGACACGTGCTGCACCAACTCGTCTACGTGGATCTTTTGCTCGGGGGTAATTCCGCTCAGATCAGCCTTCGACGTGAACATGGTGATCAAACCGAGCTGATTGTGGGTGGGAAAAACAAAGACATTAGTTTCGAAAAGTACAACATAAACAAATAAAAGTTTGTATGAACCTTCGCCAGTGATTTTTCCGCGCGGCTTGTCGTATCGATGCGGAACTTGGGGATGCTGATCTGCACCGACATCTGAACTAAAGATTTTTGCACCGTACTCAGCGTGTCTGGGTTGAAGTTCTTGATAAGTTCCTTCAAGCCATCCTTGGTATTTGGCACCATGAGCAGAAGGGAGTAGCGAGAATTCTGCAAGTAATTGTTCCTCGAATGTGAAAACTGCCAGACCAAGAGACTCACCACTAGGAGTTCTTACATTATAAGGAAGTTCAATGAACTTGGCATCGAGCTGGTCGTCCTTTCCGATACCGAAGTTTCCTCGCGATCGCATCATCATGACCGGCTTCTCGTCCGTATTCGTGAAGAATGTATTCTTCTCAGTTCGTAGTTGCTGTTGACAGATTGAATCTCTTTTAGTCTGAGGGTAAATAAAGCATGAATTCCAAACTATTCTTACCTGGAATGGAGTCTCCCAGCTTCCTCTGTAGTAAAGGCCGTTAAAGAGCAGCATCTTTGACTCGTTGACCTCGGTATCGTCGGCTTTCGCGTTAGCCTTGCGCCCAACCAGAGAGTTTCCGCTGAGCGCTGAGGCGATGTCTCCCGTCAGGAATGATCTACGAACATTGAACTGCCAAACACAGCCAGAATTATTACAAATTGACCCAAACCCTAGACGCCGAAGGATGCCTACCTTCCTCCGGGAGCCTTGGCTTTCGACCGCCTGCAGAACTTCCTGCTCATCGTCCAAACCAAGCTTTTTCAGTGGCAGCGAAATCTTTTCCGGCTGCGTCTTGGTTACGTCCACATCCGACGCCAGCTTCACCATCGACCCGCTCAGCTCCGTATCGGCCACGACCTCATTCATCGCCTCGAGCTTCTTCTTAGCCAGCTCCTCCTTGATCTTCGTCGGATCGACGTACTCCTTATCGTCGATGTTCTTATCAAACTTGGGATTCTCGTCGTCCACCTCGTCGTACTTGGTGCTGATGCCCGTGTCCGTTCGCAGCTCATCCTCCACCGGCAGGGCAGACTTAATCTTGAGCACCTCGAAGTCTACGATGTCCTTGCTGTTGCTGTTGTTGGTCGGTGCCTGCTCGGTGATGGCGAGCTCGTCCCCGTCGAGCCCATTGCTCTCCTCGATGATCTCTTCCTCCTCGTCCACGATCGATCCGAGTGAGGTTTTCGGCTCGTCGAAGTTGTAATCGTTCCGCTCGATATCGCGCACCTCCACGCCGTAGCTTTGCTCCAGCACGTCCTTGTACGCCTGCAGGACGCTGTTGTTCTTGTAGATGTAGAACCAGGTCTTGAACTGCGGCTCGTTGGTTGGGTTCGGTCCACTAAGGCGCTTCAGCGACACGTCGAACGCTTTTCGAACTGTGACGAAAAGTAGACAGATGGTAACGTCCCCGTATGATAACATATTCGCCGATGTTCTATGGCAACTTACCTAGGTCCCGATCGGTGGGAAACTTGAACACATCGTACAGCTCCTTCAGCGTCTGACCCTCGGCACCCTCGCTGATCATCGCCAGTATGGACGAAAAGCCGATCGGTGAAAACACATGGTTGCCGTTAATCTCGGGTGCACCCTTCAGCAGGCTGCTGGTGATGATGTTGGTCGCTATGCCAACCAAACTCCGCGGTTCGCCCCCGTCACGCGAGAAACGCTGCTTCGGGAGACCGTAACAGGCAGGCGTTACCGTTACTCCAACGATGACGGTGAGCAGCAACACTGTCGGGGACGATCAAAATGCATAAGAATCAATTAGACGTGTACGTTCAGGTGCTGTGGGAACTTCGCTTCCGCAATTCGGATGCTGTGCGTTTCACTCCCAGAGTTCCCCAGGGTGAAAAAAACACCCAATGCGTTGCCTAATCTGATGTATTGCACTGCCCTATCTCGGCCCGTTTGCTTCATAATGGCCGCACGGTTTCTCATCGTGCGGAAAATCGCACCACACCAAAACCACCCCAGCGGGAAAAGCGAATCGGTAGCCCATTAATACCGAACGCAGGCGGATGCTGGCGTGACTTAGGCGCCAAGCCTCGGGAAAACTACAATCGCGGACTCCACCCTCAAATGGAGCAGTTTAGTTGGGGTCGTGCCGCTGCACTTCCTATCAAGTGGCCGATTTGTAACCGCGCCGCAACCCGTTTGCGGTGCAAATGACACTTTGGCAGTCGGTTTTTTGTTTCCACCACGGTTTCTCACGGTTGGCACGCATTATTCAACGTTTCCCATTCGATCCGGCTAAGCGGGTGGTGGAGAAAGTCCGGAAGCGGTTGACGAATCGTGCGGTAAGTTTTTAACAACAGTTTGATCCATGAGCGAGCAAAAACCGAGCGTTTCACCGACAACGGGGGGATGCAATGCACCCTACCACACCCAAAGGTGCAAAGAAAAACCAAACCGTGGCGCAGAAATAGCATGATCACAGCCAACATCACGCAACTCCACCAACTAGGCGAAGAGATAGCAACGAAGGAGAAATAAAACAATAACAGAAATCATCGTTCAACTTCCCTGCGTGTCATTGCGGTGTGATAAAATTAATTCAAATCACTATATCAAAACAAAAACACGAAAAACCTCACAGTGCGGTAATGCTTTCTTTGCAGTCGATCGACGAAAAATGTTAATTTCACTAACGGTTCGCTAGTATTAGCCGCTAATAGAAATGGATCGCCAAGCCAACAATGTAAGCCTCGCGCTATCGAGCCTCGAAAAATATACAAGTTTCGTGAGAAGTTGACCCAAGGAAAATCTGGAACATGCACGAATCCCACCGTAACCGGGGAGTAGTATCTGAATTGTAAGCAATTTTGGGGTTGATCGAGTAGATCACGTGAAGAACTTGCTTTCCTTCATAAATATTGTATAATACATAATAACTTTCTTTGCGAGTGCTTTTAAATTGTCTCATTGAATTGTATATATTAAAAGGAATATCGATGTAAATACACATAAAATACCGATTTTAACTAACGGTTACCGTGTACCGTCATTAATGTAAGTTGCACAATTTCGTTTGAGTTCAATTTTAAATTGAAGACAAAGAATTTTATAACATGTTGTAATGTAAGGTATTTTTATTTTCGAGTTAGTGAATATGGTTGGTATTGTATATGAAGGAAAAAATAACACCCCTGAAATAACTTTAGACAGAAAATAATCATTAAAACCTTACATCTTGTTTAATTATTTTATTTTGTTTTACAACAATCGTTCCGTTGCGGAAAATTCGTTTCATTATTTTTACACAACAATCAAATAAAAAATATATACAAAAATAATTAAATTTTAACAAGCAAAAAATTATTTATGCTTGCTTAACGAAACATAAAAGTCAGTTTAAAGAAAGACGAATGTGAAACTGTTTTATAACCAATTGATTCATGTTTCATTCGGTCCGTCTGGTCCATTGTTTCTTTAACCATGTGTGAACATTGTTGCGACGCGTTGCAGCATGTGTGAGAAGCGTTTGGTGAAAAAGCATGTCTAACATCGCTTTTTGTTCAGTTTCATTTTCTTGTGCGCTTTTCCCGAGGGAAAGCGTGTGTGCATCTGATTGACCGCCAGCCAGACGGCCGTAGCGAAGTTTGATCATATTCCAGACGGTTTTGTGTACAAATTTAACTGAACAAAACTGATGTAAAAAGGTGATTGATTTGAGGAAACGAAAGTTTGCACCACATGAAATAGAGAAAAAGAGGTTTAACAGAAAGATCTTTCATGACTCTTTTGTTTATCTTCAAATGTGTTTCAAAACAAACAGTTTCTTTAAGAAACAATCATGTTAACTGTTTCAACACGAAGACCGCCTTCTTATCGTTCTTCCATTCCCACAGTAATCGTTGGGCAGAGAATCGTAAATCTCATCGGCAACAGATGCCAATTACCGAACTCCCACAGTAAATTCCGCCCGGTGGAGGAGTTGGCGACGTGCTGCACTCCTTGGGTCATCATAAATCTTTCGGTTGCAAATATTTAACCCGATTTTCCGCGAGGGCAAAAGCAAACAAATGGAGGAAAATCCCCGAACGTAAACACGGCTGGGGGTGGTTGTTTATTTTTTTTCCTTCATCCTTTACGCGCAGGTCGGTCAGAAGTAAAACAAAACAACAGAATAAAGCAGAACACGGTGAAAGCTAACGGTGACGGAGCCCAAATTTTGCATTCCGTGTGCCGACGTTTGCGTTTGGCTGGGATTTACGATGGGCGGCCAACGTCCGGCGCTTTCCAGGTGGGAACATATTTTGGACACGTCCTGTAAGAAACGCCACCCCTCGGGCGCCCCCTAACCTCCTACCAATCTACTACCACCGGAGGCTCTCTTTCTCTTTAAGCTTAAATCGTCCATCACATGAAAATTGGCGCCCCATCGATCGGTCGCGTGGACGATTTTGTTGGTTTGTCTGTTTATTTTTCCTCCCATCCAACGAAGTGTCGGAGTGAAAGCAGCCCACTTTGCGGGAGGAAGTCCGCCTACCGGGCCGTCCCTTGCCCGTGGCGACCTTTAGCAATCAGTTCGGAGGCACTTGAAAGAAACGGTGTCGGTTGCACAAATTGACAATCGCTGAGAATGCTGCATATATAAGCCCTCCAAGGCGAGGAGGAAACGTGCCAGGAATTTATGGGACGGTTGTGTACGCACGTCGAGTACGAGCTGCTCTTAGAAGGGAAAAAAAACTCTCGCAGGATACACCAAAAGTTATCGTTTAAATTAAGCTGGTGACTATGCGCCACTCATTGCTAACTGCTTCTGGAACGACTACAAACTAAAAACAGTGTTTTTTGTACACATAAGACAGCCAAACGTTAAACTTTAACCAACAATAACATTTTATTAGGGTGACTGTACCAATAGTGGCACACTTAGTCATGTTACTAACAATATAATGTAATTTGTAAGTGTCTATAGCAGAATATTTTACATATTTATACCAATTATGATTGAAACACCGTTATTCTTCAGAAAAACATCTATTTTCACTGTTTATCACGAAAAACAAGCGTAAATTTCTTCCTAGCAGGTTGTTCCTATAATAGTGGCATGGTTCCTATAGTGGAGGTAGTACTTTAAAAACTTGGAAAATTTGGGATATGTTTTGACTGTAATTTATTTTTGAAGCATATTTTTGAAGCAAATAGACCGGCCAAATTACTCATAAACCATTGCATTGTCTTGGTTATAGACCAATGCATTGGTCTCATAGCAAAAACCTTTTTGCGGTTTTTTATATCCTTAAGGAAATCATGGCACTATCAAAATTTCTTTTCATGAGCTAAAATTTCTAAATTTTAACTCTCTTTTATCATTTTCTATTTATTTGAAAATAATGGTAATTTTGGGACGAGAATATTTTGCCTGATATTTTGCAACGTATCAACATTGAACAGCACCTTTTTAAATAAATCATATAGCTTAGGTAGATCCCACCATTTACATGTCGAAATGACACAACCCTAATGTTTCCTTCCTCAACACAAATAATAATATTTCGTCGGCAAAAGAATTGATTTTACAAAGGCTCGTTTCTGTGTTATGTAGTTTATTAACAAAAATGGACCAAGAGCACTTCCTTTCTAGGGTGTTTAAAAAGAATTTGATCGGTGATAAAATAACATAGTACTGAATAGAATTTAAAATAATATAAAACAACAAAAAACAATAACTACAAAAGGTTTGCAAAATTAAGCAACCATGTAGTATTTCGAACGATAGCAGATGATATTTTATAAGCTAAATATTTGTGTTCATGGACAAAGTTTTCCTTTTTAAAATTCTAAAATGTTTCCAAACATCACTCATTTGCTGGAGCAGAAATTATCTAATGTTTTCTCCTCACCTTACCGATGGATTTTCCTTTCCAATTTCGGTGGCGATGGGAAGAAATTAGTCGCTACAGGGTAGCCGAAGAGTTTGGTAAGCGGAAATGAAAGCAACAGCGTCAACCAAAAACCATTACCGTGTTGGGTGTTTCATGTGCATAACGAAACATTCAATTACCAAGTTGCTTTCACTGCAAATAGATTTAGTAAATGGCGCCCGTGGGCAAATGGTCCAGCTGACCCATATCGGGCCGTATGTCATTAGCTGGATATATTACCATGCTTTACGAGAGGAAATCTTGCAAACGACACGAATCACTTCACCACTGGGAGGTCATCACGGGAAGGTGATCGGTGCATCAGCGGGTTGCAGCGAGTTGTGTCAGGCACGCCTTTCCCAATGTCCATCCTCGTTCGAGACGTTTCGCCCAAGGGTGGAGAAGGAGGAGGAGGAGGAG
>KE525273.1:127619-141120 GCA_000441895.2 Anopheles sinensis | reverse complement strand
GGCAATAAGAAAAGGAAAGAATGTTTCAATGGTCTAGCCCGATTGGCAAACAACGCTTGCCACAATCGCGAATCCATCGGATCCGCTCATCTTTCGGCCCGGTGCACCGCGGTGGTGGCCATCTTTGGTCATGGTCAGACAGATGCAATCTATGCGCGAACTGTGCGGCTCGTTGCATGCCCGATTCGCCACCCAATGTCGGTTGTCGATTTGCGTTTGCATCGGTCACGGTCCACTGCGGTGGCATTTTCACGACGACGATAGTAGGGCTCGGCGAAGAAGCGTCGGGCCAGTTTCGAAACCCACCGGCAACACCTGATTTCAGGGGTTTTTCCTGGTGGTTATGGGTGAGGAGGAGAGAAAGCCATCTCGGCCACCGGCATGCTGCAAGGTTTTGAATTTGGAACTCGAAATTTTTGAAGAAAAATCGCCCAAAAGCTGCTCCGCTTTACGGGCGTAACACGCTTCCTTTCACTGCAGCATCCCATCTCCGTCATCTGGTGGAAAGTTTGGTGAAGTGAAAACCATCACGTTCACTGCGAGCTATTTGTTTAAAACCAAAAAGGGGAATAAAAAAAACCTTGCAATGAGCTGGGGGGAAAATGCATTTTCCGCAAAGCACCACAATCCACCCTTCCGAATCGTGCAGCTGGATCAGTATTTTTCCCATCGAACTTTTCATTTCCCACCCTGGTATCGCATTTCATTTCTGGACCGCTCTGAAAATCAAGATGAGGTTCGCCGAAATGATCGCCCAAAAAAAGCTGATCAACGCCGGTTTTTCCTTTCCACTGCGCCCGCAGTTTCCACTTTTCCTGGTCGAGGCATATCGAGGTTCGGTCGTTGGCAGGGGGTGAGAGCGAAAGTGTGATGAAACGGTGATTTAATGCGTTTTTACCATTGTGCTGTTTAACGAAATAAAATGCCCTCGTCTCGCGTCCGGCCCGGCCGGCCATTTAGGGTATGATTTATGGTAACGGTTTTCGCACGATTAGTTGGGCGCACCGCCGTCAGCGCATGCCGTCGGCCAATGGACCAAGACGGGGCGTGCTGTAAAATTACAAAACTACTCGCCCAAACTTTGGCCAACTACAACGAAACGCGCAAGGATGTGAAGTCTAGCCCAACCTAAACCGAATCCAAACGAACCGAATGATAATGCAAAGTTGAATGGAGGAAAATAATGTGTTTAAATGGGTAGAAAAATGAAGCAATTTGGTTTGATTGAAAGAGGAAAACGCCTTTTTTTCTTCATCCATAACGTAAACGTCGGCGCATAAATATGTATTTCGGCGGGAGTGGAAAAACTAATTCATTATCGTTTTTATTTCATTCGTCCAGTTATATTTGAGCGTATGATTATTAAAGCTGGTTAATTTACGACTACTGAGAGGGAGCAGCACCATTTTGAAGCCAACTTTCCGGACATTAACGAAGTGATACTAAATCAAATAACAGATAACATAAAAAATCATGTTCAGCGTGTCATGCTCGGCAACGCCGGCCGTCCAGGTTGGGCTGGAACTCCGCATGCCACCGTTATCTGCAGAACTTTCGTTGAAAGTTTCACTGGGGGGTTTGTTTCGTTTCGCTTTGCCGCGATCCACTTCGAGCCAAACACAACTGACCTGCATCCAGAAGAATTCGTACACAACACGTACACACTGCGCGATTGCGCGAACATCAAACATCGAAACGGATCGATCATGTTTTGATCGAGCGCTTACACGGCCGATTCTCTCCGGTTGTGGTTGTTGTAAAGAAGAAAAACACAGGGTGCATCGGACAAGCGTTACCGCCACTATTAGCCTCACCCAATGGATGTAGGAGCCAAAGCAACAAATGGGTGTAGAGCAGATCTTGGAGTGTGCCGCGAGCCATGTGTTTGATGGATAAACAACCACCGCACGAACGGATGAAGATCTCATTTCCCTGCGCTCGAAGACAGCCGAACAACTGGACCGCGACTGTCGAAGGTGGAATATCGGTTCGAGAACTCGACTCGGGCCTCGGGCAGTTTATTTTATATGTTACTGTTGTTTCTAGTTCAATCGTTGCGCATCGAGGCCAGAACTATCTTCCACTCCCGGGAGGAAATGTAGGAAAAATCGTTCATCTTGAGTGTTACTGGAGCAACGGAAAGAGTTGTCCGCTTGTGTTCTCATATTTGTTCTTATTTTTCTTCGAACATGATGGTTTTGTGTTCTCTAGCTTGAATTAGATCCATATTGAATCCACACAGAGTTCACCACTGGACATGGTTTCTAATTATTTTTTTTATTTATAAATTTTAATTAATTTCCTAGTTTCTTAGAAGTTTTAAATCACATGCAACTTATTTTTACAGTTCACACAAAATTGTGTATGATAGTTATGAGAGATTGTCAGTATGAGCACTAGTGCAAGATATCCAGAAGAAATAAAATGGGGCAAATTTTGGAAAATAAACTGTAAATTAACTATGAAAAATTTTATAAAACAAAGTAATGAAGAATTTGAAGAATTGATTTATAAAACAACAGAAACGAAAGAAAATATGAATTAGCAAACAAAAGAAGGCACTATAACGTTATAATACCACCAGTTTACATTACCAAATGTATTAACGTATTTTATGTGTGTACGTTTCTTTATATGATCAATGGTATAAAATCGAGTTTAAGTTATTTAGGGTTCGAGTTGTTCACTTACTAACTTGAACCGTTCGATAGAAAACGGTACATTAAAATGAGTAGATCACATTTCGAATCCTTATAACTTAAAATAAAATAAATGTACAAAAAAATAAAACAAGGGGTAGGTCTCAATTCGATAGGCTTTGGGACAAGAACGGCAGCAGCTTAAAATCTACCTTAAAAGCAAAGGACAAATTTTAAAGCAATTACTTCAATAATAGGCATGGTACAAAAAAGTGTAAATTACAGTTTGCCTTGAATAACCATGTTACAAGAAATCTTCCGAACATATAGCACTGTTCATGAAATGCTTAACTAGGTCATATTCTACCTGATACATACCAGCAAAACATTTCCGTTTCACCATGACCAACAATATTGCCATACTTTCCGCCAGTAAAAGAATCAGCAAGATCGGCTCGTTAAGCGAGTCGTGCACCAACGCCTTAAAATTTGCGTACTCAACAGCGTGCACGTTGTTTTTTTTTAAGACGTTACTTGCTCTGCGCCCCTTGGACATAACACCTACCTCCTCCCAGTTCCGATGCCAAAAACCGTGCTGATGACCTTAATCGATGTTGACGATTTCCATAGGACCATTTGGTTGCGCGGCGCGGGTTCGTTTTGTTTGTGTGTTTTGTATATCCACTGTTGTGGTGGTTCTTTTTTCCTGACATTTCTTTCTCCCGCTGATCGATTTGGCGACCGAGCCGTGGGCCCCAGTTCCGGTTCGGAAAGGGGGGAGGCTATACACCGATTGCGCGGCGCAATGGCGCACCTTCAAGACATGAAACCCGAAAAGCAACGGTACCTGCGGCCGGAAACCACCGTAGTTTTGACGACCATGACCCATTAATTTGAACGAGCAGGAGACCGCTAAAAGGGGGGGCGAGGAGCTCGTTCTGCCGCGTTTCCGTGTGCCGTTTTTCGCCTCAAAATTCAACATTGTCAAATTAGCTTTAAAACGTTCCTTTCGAAAACTTATCGGCGCTCGGGGGCTGGGGATTAATTGCTACGCGACCATTGCGCAGCTGGATGGAGTTTAAAAATGTATTATTAAATTTAAAAGCACAAGTGCCACAAGTGAATGCCACAATCTTTTCGGGTGGGCGATGATGATGAGAAGTAACCATAGAAGTTGATTAGTATCGTCAACAAGACCAACAAGCCTATAGTTGAAGTTAGACTAAGATTTAAATTTTAAACCGACAAAGAAAGATACGGTACGACACCCTTTTTTCCTAATTGATCCAATCATCTTTCCAATTGAGGACATTTTATTTCCCTTCTCGCAATGTACAATTTTCCAAATGATAGAGCCGCACCGTGTGTTTATTCTACGTTGAATTTAACCACCGGTTTCCATCGCCGGAAACACATTTCGGTTGTTAGGCCAAAATATTGAAGACCGCGCAAGAAAAAATAAACCTAGTACACGGTTCCACGTTGTGTCACACAAAGTTGAAGTTCTCGAGCCTACCTTTCGCATCCGTTTGCAAAGCCCACACGGAACGGGTAGGAACGGAAATGACAGGTCTTGGCAAAGCGAAAAGACACCATCCGGAGACTCGCAAAGGCCAGACCAGGACCGTTCGGTTATGCACCGTTAGCTTCGTTAATTAGCGAATGATCGTGTTTTGCGGGGCAACGGGGCAAAATAAACAAAACCGAATTGATAAAATAAAAAGATATGACAACACAAACCGGGTCGCTCCGAGATGGTTTAAGAACTGGCGCAAATTAGCACATCCGAAAACATCCCCCTCTCCGTGGAGGAGCTGATTCCCGCAATACAACCGAATATTACGGAATGAGCGGGATAGTTCCATGGGAGGATTGGGAAGAAACGATCTGGGCCTTTGGAGGGTGCAAGGGTTTGGCGTTATTTAAGGTCGCGCTGTTTTTTTTGTGTTATGCCCAATTCGGGATATCGCAGAAATCGCCGGCAATCGTGCTGAGATGCGAGATTATTTCTCCCGTTCGTGGCCAGACCTTGGGACCCCGGTTTATAACATTCTTAAACCCCTATTCCCCCTCCCCTAGCGCGGGCTATTGACCTGCTTTGGGACTGGCACTCCTTCCATGACCACCTTCGTTCGCCGAATGTCGACCAACCCCTCCCGGTGACGAGATCGATCCGATCGGTTCAAGCGATCGTAACGGAGAGCGAGGGAGAGGGCCAAGTTCGAAGCCAACGGAAAGGGTTCACACCGTCCAAACAGGTTCTGGTCAAATGTTCGTTGGCGAAGGGAACGGGTTGTAGCGTACATGGTATAGATGAGGGGGAGCAGAGAGAGGAGGAGTGAACGCACAGAAATAAAACCACTTTATATCGCAGGCCCGGAACAACGCGATCGCTAGCACGCGAGATCATCCAACACATCCCGAGATCCCGCGCGCGACAGGGTGAGGAATGGCTCCCAGCGACGGTTGGGATAAATGGTCAAGCCGAAGTACAGTTATAATTGGTGGTGCGGCGTCATCAGCATCCACCGAGCCACCGAGAAGATGCGGTTTGGAGAGTCACCACAACCAAACGGTCTGCGATATCATCTACTCGCATGCAATCGACGGCAGGCCAACTTTTAAGGGCAACGTCGGTTGAAACGTCATCGGTATGGGGGAAGGTGAAAAAAGTAAGAATAAACATCGACCAGGGAGTTGCTGTCGCTTTGGAAGCCATAGAAGAGGCTGGATGCAACCGGAGCACTCACAACATATGTCCGAGATGGTCGCAAAAATAATCGTTCGGTGAAACGGAACCGGTACTTGGGAATTGCTTTATTGAGAGTTTCGGAAAGAACGGCGTAGTAGGCGATCTAGCCGGATGTCTTGGAAGCCAGGCTTTGGGAGAAGTACTCCACCGATCGTCCGCTGATCGGGGTATTAAACATATCCGCCAGGCTACTGGGCAGTGTCTTTGTCTCCCCTGCATCGTCCGCAGTGGACTGATCAGCTTGGTCGCTAATCGAGGTGGCCAGCTCGTGTGCCAACACAGTCATTGGATAGAGGTACGCGGGCTCTGCCGTGATCGTGGCATTGTCGGTCAGGTACTGCTGAGCGATCGCCTTCAGGGTAAGTAGTCGTTCGTCGGCGGTTGGAAGCTCCCGAGGGAACGTCGACACGATGGCCACCAATTCTGCGGGGTTAGGTTTCCTATCGCCAAACAGTTTCCCCAGATTGTCCCTGACGTAGGCGTACCGAGGCGGGTATCGACGAGCAAGTTCCAGTAGTGTGTCCAAGTGGCCCGAGGTCAGATTTGCTCTAAGACGCTCCATACTCTTGGAGTAGGTTTCCTGGTCCGAGTTTTCGTCCTCGGGAAGGTTGACGTTAGCCCGATCGATCGCGTACGCCGTTTGGAGCAAAGGATTCTCGGATGATCTCACCATTTCCCCGATTGCCTTGTACGTATTTTTCTGGCGTTCTGGCCACGGAGTCAGATTCCACGCGTACTGGAGCAACTCCTCGGCGTTGGCTGCGGTAAACTGGGTCTTCGTTAAATCCGTAATGTGGTCGCCAATGATGGACCTGTAATGGAGAGCCTTTTCAACGCGACCAGACCCGATCGAAGCGTACAGCATCTCGAGCTGAAGCTCCTCCGATGCCGTCCAGATGCTTTCCAGCTGTCGTTCGAACTCCTGGACTATCTTGCCTATGTCCGCCTTGAACGGGTCGTACAGTTTCTCCATGGCTGACAGTGCCGATACCACGCCCGGTAACAGGCTCTCCAGTGTCTTCTCCTGCTGTTTAGCTTCAATCTTTCCGCAAACGGCTCGACCCTGCTTGTACTGCGAAACGTGTGCTGAGTCTGCGCAGCGAGCCCACGGTCTACACTTCTCGGCCCTCGTTACCCAAGCGCCAACCTGGTTCTTGATCTCACTCAATGGTTTGCCACATACGTGCGGTTCTGTCGAAGGTTTTCCTGCACCATGCGCAAAAGGAACACACAGCAGCACCGACAGGATCAGAAAGGCACAGAAACGATGGTCCATTTTAATGCCAACGGAAAGATGTTACTTTCCACCTTGTACGTAGAACGGTATAGTGGGACTGACAAATCGCACGTAGGCATTTATAGAATCTACCAAAGGCGGAGTGCAGTGTTTAGACAGTTGCAGATTGTTGTTTGTTTGCCAACCGCTCAAAGAGATTAATAGCTGAGGCGACTTAATAAATTGTCCTCTATGGACATAGCGACCCTTGGAAGCTCGGTAAAAGTACAAGAACTTCTTCTATCTGCCATCTTTGGAAGCACGTGAACACTGTGTACAGTTATGCCAACGTATGTTTTGTTGGTAAGATGCATACAAATTAGCTTCTATACAACTTCTCAATTGAATTGTGATCAATGTTTAAATGTTGATTTTTTGTTCCATTTTGTTCAGAAATGTTTTATAAATAGTTAGACATTAGTCATGTAACTTTAATTAAAATAAATAAAACTGTAAAAATGAAAATAAATAGGCCAACCGTTTCTAATATAAATTCCGCAACTGTTATGCATACAAAACACTATGGAGTTTAAAAACTGATTACTACTGATTGCTACTGCCTACCTATCTCCATGTAATCTGATTACTACTGTCCAAAATCTCCAACCATATCTTAATCGCGACATTCGAATGATCAGCATTAACCGAACACTTCACCTCTGTTGCTCTTCCAAACCATCCGTTCGTTACACGATCAAACAATTTACATTGATAAAATTTAATTACAAAATGAAAGTGACTTACTTATCGATAAGGATCGTGACGAAGCCATGCTGGCCAAGCGAAGACACCGTTTGCAGTGGCACCGAAACACCTTTGCCGGAAGCGACCGCTACCGATTGCTAAGTAAACTTTCTTCGCCGTGCGTCCAGCGACCTTTCAGTGGGCGAGTTCAACCAATCTTCACACCAGTTGGAAGTTGGAGGCTGTGACCAGCGGGAGTATTTATTTGACCACCAGGCACGGCAGGCTAATCGCCGCAAAGAGAGAGTTTCCGTAGAGTTTGTTCACCGGGTACACAAAACAAACGCAACGCAACGCGCAATTGTCCGTTTCCGTTGTGGTTATCACTTGCAGAGCGTTCGCGAAATTTTCGCCACCTTTTTTCACGCCGTCAGTTGGACGCACATGCACAGTGGAATGTCACGCACCGAAGGTAACTACGGATCACCTGCCTTTGGGACTGTGAAGATGTACAAGATCCTCGCGAGGGCTCTAGCTTCGTTCCCGATCCCGGCAGCGTTACACAACGGACTGTTACCTAACGGCAGGTTGGAATGGAGTTTTATACACCCGACCGGTCCGGGCGCTCGAGACCGTTTGCTGCGCGCGCTGTTCCCGAATCTCCCGAATGAGGATGGTTGCTCCCGGTTTGGAAGAAAAAAGAAGCCACGGGAACGACGTGTCTGCGCGCTGAGCGCGACCCGCGCGAAAGTTGGAGCCCGCGCACCGATCTGCCAAATGGTCGATCGCGCCTGTGTCTGCGTGCAAAAGGGAGGGTATACGTTACCAAACGATCGCGTCCAGCGACGCTATTGGACTGCCGATTGTGGCGCGCAGCTTTACCCAGAGATCCCTCTCGCGGCCGACCAGAGTACGTCGCTGCCCCCTCCACCGAACTGAAGCGCCACGGTTTGCGTCTTGCGTGAGCATTTCCTATGGAGACGTGAGATGCTTTCTTCGGCTCGTATTGTTAAAGCGCGTTCGATGTTTACAGGACACGCCGCGTTGCCAATGGCTCCCACCGATGCCTACTTTCTTCTTTCTCTGCGCCAACTTCTCACTTCTTCGCGAAACAACGGAATCACGAATGGATGGGAGGGAGTTTGAAACCCTACATTGAGCGGAAGTGATCGACGATGGAAAAAAGCTTCCCACAATAGCTGCGAAAGCTTACGTACACTTGAAGACTGCTCGACTACTTGATCGTAAGAATTCGTGAAGGCATAGGAAATCGTCTCACGTCGGAAAAGGCTAAAGGCTGAGGCCGCCAAAACCAACCCCTAAAATTGACTTCATTGCGTACGGAAAACAGACGGTCAAGGATGAAAGAAGGTCGTAGAATCGGGTAAAAGCAGCAAGAGGTCACGTAGGGTGGGAAGAAAACAAACCGAATACCTGTTGCCTGCGTGAAATGCCTTCTCAGTGCACGCATCCAGATGTGGGTCATCGACAACAGTATGCAGAACCACTTTGCGTGGGCCGATATAGCTTCAGGGTACCGACCCTAACGGAAGGAATGCAATTTAGTTTCAGGAACAGGTTTTCGTGCGTACGTATGTTTTATCTCCTTTTTTTTTTTAGGCAAAATGTTTCATATGAAGCAGATTATTATTTCCACCATCTTGCTTTCTTCTATATGCACCGACTAGATTGTTAATATCTGCTGCATAACACGTTTCCAATTGAAATCTTCTCAAACTTTACACCCGGATCAATTTGAATTTAGTTGCTTTTTTGAAGACATGATAAAATAATCATTCTTTCACTCGCTTTCTGATCTAAATCTTCTTTTCTAAATTTTGGATTAGCTTTATTTTCTAGAGTTTGGAAATCTGCAGAATGGCATATCGCTGCTAATGAGCCGTCAACCGGAATAATGTCGTTGATCATAACGGTCAACCGGTGCAAAACGCCTAATGAGGGAAAAAATGGTCGGGGTGCCTTTTTTCGAGAATTAATGCTCTCCTACTTCTAAGACCACCCATGTTTGCGAAACCATGGAAAAAGAGCAGCCCATACACACTTAGCTCTAGCTTAAATATAGAGGTTGATACAACTGAAGACGAAACGTCTTACCGATCCGTTATTTTAACCGACGACTTAGCTACGATAAATAGCCCAAAAAGATACGTGCCTTCCACAGCACGTAGGGTCGCGAAAACATTCTGTTTGGAGTGCTTAAATTACAGGATGGAGTCATCCTCAGGTATGCTTGTTTAAGGTTTTTCTTATTCCTCCCTAACACACGTGGTAAAGTAAAAATAAACTACTATATACAGCAGCGAGCGGACATAAACCATACTCCTTAGGATATATGATCTGGTGGCCTTGTATTATACTATGCAACAACTTCTACTGTCGGATGCACACAGCATTAAAACAGAAAGCACACAACACACACCCGTGTACCGGTTTCAAAATCAGTTTAAATTCTCCAATTGGTAAAGAGTTTTTTTTTCATCAATTTTTATTACATCGTTTTGTCCGCAAAAAATGCTGTTATTATCATTTTTTCATTCTTAAGATTTCCTTACATATTTGCCGTGTCATAAATATATATATATATTGAATTTATCTTCTACAAACATCTCTTTCCGCGATGCTACGGGGGTAGATTGAAAGGGTGGAGGAGCAGATATGTGGGAGAAAGCACGAACGGAGGGGGCCGGGGTGGAGGAGTTGCCATGAGGCATAAAATAACCGATGATTTATCTTTTACATCTTCGTTTCCGCTTGTTGCTGTTTTGCATCCGTTTGCTTTGATCGAGGCGTTGCGTTGAGGCAAACTTAACTAAATCAAAAATCAATTTTTACCGTCTCGCACACTTCTTTTGCATGTCTACCAAAACCTTCGGATTGATAAGGTAGTTCCCTCAAGGAAATTTACGTGTAATGTTAAAGAATAAAATTAGCAATAATAGTGAGAAAAAAACACAATAAAATCTAGTCTCTGTTTTACCACTCTTAAATTACGGTTAACGCAGAAAGCGTATATTCTTGCGATCGATTGTTACATCCACCTCGAGCAGAAGGGGCAATCTTTATCAAGTTCTTGGGCGCGTTTTTTTTCAATGAGGTTTGATTGTGGGAAATAAAACAAAATGAAAACCGCAACGATAGGAAAATCAACTTAACTTATCGGTACCCAGAGTGGATGGTCAAAATCAAAAGAGGGGAGTTGGCGTGGGGCCGAAAGAACAATGTTGACGCCGTGCAGGGACCGAAGGGAAGGATGATGGTCTACGTCTTTTCCTCCTTCTCCTTGTTGTAGCGCTCGAGCTCCTTTAGGAATTGTGCCTTCGGTTTCATCACGTTCGGCCGGTCGCCGCGACAGTTCGGACAGAACCAGCGGCCCTTGGGTTTCGAGATAAGCGACACGCAGCTGAAGTGGAACCACTCGATCGGGCAGAGATCGTTATCACAGAGGATCATTTCGCCGAAGGAAATCTGGAAGTAACAAAAGGTGATTAGTAAGAAAATTCAATAAGTAAATGGCTTTTGAGGGAATCGAAAGCGCATACCTGATCACACAGACAGTACGTAGGTTCATCCGGATCGATCGTTTCTTCCGCCGCCGGAGTGTCCTCGCGTGCCTCCCGATTGCTGCCCCGGCCTCCGGTCTTTCGTTTCTTCTTCTTGCCCGAATTCGCCCCACCAGCTCCGCTGCTGCTGCCAGTGTTATTGCTGCCCGTGCCCTTTTTGCTGCCGGTTTGATTCGCGCTATTCGATTGGCCACTGCTGCCAGCGCCTCCTCCAGTGCCACTACTACCGCCACCAGCTCCCCCACCGCTACCATTGTTGCCACCAACGCCGGCGCCACTACTGCTGGCGCTATTATTGTTGCCGTTTCCACCGTTGCCACTCTTGGCACCGCCACTTCCCATCGTCGAACCCTGCCCTTGACTGGATCCCGCACCGCTTAAGCTACTATGGCCACTACTTCCGGATCCACCAGCACCACCACCGGCACCACCCACGCTACCGCCGTTTCCACCGCTACCCGCTCCACCAGTAATGACACCCGAAGCTACCTCCAGCTTCAATCCCCCCGTAACGACCGATCCGCTTATAACTCCTCCGGCTGTTCCGTTGCCTCCACTGATCGAGTTGGCTCCCCCGTTGGGCCCGTTACCACCGTTACCGCCGACACTGACGCCACCGCTAGTGCCATTACCGCCACTGCCGAGGCCACCACTGCCCGGTCCGACAGCGATTCCTCCAATCTCAATCGGATCAATGTCCATCGCACTAACGCCACACACGGAATTGGGCGTATTGGAACCGTTTGCCGAGCCGCTGCTGTTCGGCTCGTTGCGTGTCCTTCTCGCTCGCTTCGAGCTCCGCTCGTTGGTCAACGACGAACCGCCACCACCATTGTTACCACCCGCGCTTACTCCGTACATACCGGTCGCATTCGACGCACCACTTCCGCCGTGATGGTTCGCACCAGCTCCGCCACCCATCGTACCGTTGGCCAAGTGCAGCAGATGGGCAGAGGATGATCCGATTCCGGGCCCATTACCACCACCGTTGCCACCATGATTTCCGATCGCACCGTTCGGGCCCGGTCCGTTACCTGCCACCCCGTACTGCCCGGGACCGTTGTTGCTGCTGCTGTTGATGTTCGCTACCCCGATCGATCCCCCGAGGCCCACACTGTTGCCATCTTTGCCACCGTCCAGTGTTCGGTCGTCGCGGGAGAAGTCACACCGGGCGAAGAATTCGCTGCCCAGGTTCTCAAAGTCCTGATCGAGCTGGCGAGTTTTGTGGTCGATCAGGTCGTGCAAAAGCTGTACGATTTGCAGCTTCTCATCACCTAGCTCCTGGGCAGCAATCAGGCTTGTCTGTATCCGCGACATCGCACGCTTCGCGATCTGTTCCGACGACGCTGACGACGATGTTCCCGTGGTGCCCGAGGACGGCGTTGTCGTGTTGGCATCTCCGGACGGTCCACCTTCCGCCGCAGCCGCAGCCGCAGCCGCCGCCGTACCATTTTGAGGCTGGTTCAGAAGCCACTGTTCGTAGTAGAGATTCGCGTCCCGTAGGTGGTTCCGGTAGAGGACATCGATCTCGCGGATCCGCGACAGATATCGCTGCACGTCGTCCGGAAGGTTTTCCACCGAGTCGAGATAGTTCTCGACGTAGTTGGTGGAAAAGTGGGCCTCCACCGTGACCGTACTTATCATCGCGAGACTGCTAGCAGAGGCTGCCTACCAACCAACGAAGTAAGCGGTTTCTTGGTTTGTTTTCCACACACTTTTCGTTCGCTGCTTGCCAATACCAAGCTTGCTTATGTCGGGCCGTTTGTTGTTATGTGCGTTTTCTCCACCTTCCCAGCGATGATGAAGGGCAAATTTGCATGCTAACGCATCTGCCAGTGCGCAAATGGCCACCAAGCGCCAAACGGACGAAACGTTGGCCACAACCACACGTCGCCACACGTCGGGGACTACCGCCGAGGTGGCGTTACTTTCCTTGGAGCGCGGTACCGAAGCTGGGTCAGCTGGTGGTGGTGGGGGTACACTAATGGGCGATGTATTTCCGTTGCAATCATCAAGTCGCAACACCACGCACCGAACTTACGCCGAGAATTCGGAGCGTGTTTTGCTTTTTCAGGTCAAGCCCCGAATAAGCGCCGCGCTGCAAAGCGACCACTTCCGCGTTCTACTTTTAACTGCACTCCAAGTGTTGCTTCTTACCGTGGGGCACGAAAGTTCTCTGCATTTTTTGCACCAAAGCAGACGAGAAAGTATTTCTGGAAGAATTGTCGCGATACAACACACCACCGCTGCTCGAGAACTGTGCGATACGAAACTAGTGTTGGCAGAATCGGGATTTGGAAGACTCGAAGATTCGATCCCCAGAGGGATTGTAAAGATTCAAATTCCATCTGACGGATTCTAGAGGTTTGATTCGATTCCAAGGATTCAAATCTGTTTTGATCTGTTTGGGATTCGAATCTGTTTTGATTTGTTAGGGACTCGTAAATGAGGAGTTCTACCATTATGTTTATCTGACGCAGTGACAATGATTCAGACCAGGACCTGGTTTACATGTTAAGCGTATTTTCGTTCAAATAAAGACTCGACATTGAGAATCGCGATTCATGAT
>KE525273.1:107406-126415 GCA_000441895.2 Anopheles sinensis | reverse complement strand
GGATTGTAAAGATTCAAATCCCATTTGACGGATTCTAGAGGTTTGATTCGATTCCAAGGATTCAAATCTGTTTTGATCTGTTTGGGATTCGAACCTGTTTTGATTTGTTAGGGACTCGTAATTGAGGAGTTCTACCATTATGTTTATCTGACGCAGTGACAATGATTCAGACCAGGACCTGGTTTACATGTTAAGCGTATTTTCGTTCAAATAAAGACTCGACATTGAGAATCGCGATTCATGATGAACAGAACTACTTACAGCGGTGAACCTCACATTGGAAATGTGTGACATGTTTTTATTACGCAAAAAGCGAGTTATCAGTATTGATCTGATTAGAGTTTAGATTAGGATAACCGATTTCCAGACCACCGTTGATTTGTTGATCACCACGACTGTTTGACGGATTGGGATTCAGATTTGGTGATTCGAGTGCCTAGTAGAGATTCGATATCTCCATCACTAGAACGAAGCCGACAGCACAGCTTGGCACAAACAAACTTCAAAAACCTTGGTCACAGCCTGAAATAATGGCTGAAATAGCTAATTTTTTAATAACTTTTTAGTTCCTGAACCGATTTGCACAAGTGACCCCTCAAATGAAAGGTATTTTCAATACGCGTAACTTTGTTGAAGGTAAAATTTTACCATCGTTTCTTGTTTTGGAGAAAACCGGGGGCCGAGCGTAACGAAACGATTGTATTTTTCTTTCGATTCTTTTTTCTTCTGTTTCGCGTGCCTACTTGTGTGCGTGTGTGTGCGTGTATTTGCAAGGTTCGGTTTTATATGCGAAGTCACAAACACTATTTCACCAAGAAGCAAAAGGTTGCTATAGAAAAGATAAGCCTGCGACGCCATTTTTGTGTCGTGTAGCTCTGCACTCATAACCGTGGATTAAGCGATAAAAATGTTGTTCAAAACATGAAAAAAACTGAGGATAGAACTATTGATATGACTGTTGCAGAGTTGCTATAATTTTTAAACTGTTTTTTAAAGTATTTGCTACCATTAAAACCAGTGTAGTACAATTTTAAAACGAGAAAAGTGATTAATTTCGGCATTGACCGCACTCGGCGGCATCGACCTCATTCATTCCAGTTGACGTTTGACAGCGATATCCTGCAAGTTGTCAAAGCGACCTAGACGGTTGTCAAACCGCTACCAGCTCTTTTCATCGCAAGTTTTCGTCCGGTGCAGACGCCATTACTGACGATGGGTAAACCACGTGGAATTCGTACCGCTCGCAAGCACATCCGACACCGCCGCGACCAGCGCTGGGCGGATAAGGACTACAAAAAGGCCCATTTGGGTACCCGCTGGAAGTCCAACCCGTTCGCGGGCGCCTCCCACGCCAAGGGAATCGTGCTGGAGAAGGTCGGCGTCGAGGCTAAGCAGCCGAACTCCGCCATCCGCAAGTGCGTCCGTGTGCAGCTGATCAAGAACGGCAAGAAGATCACCGCGTTCGTGCCCCGGGACGGTTGCCTCAACTACATCGAGGAGAACGACGAGGTGCTGGTTGCCGGTTTCGGTCGTAAGGGTCACGCCGTCGGTGATATTCCCGGAGTCCGCTTCAAGGTGGTGAAGGTGGCCAACGTTTCGCTGTTGGCGCTGTACAAGGAGAAGAAGGAACGTCCACGATCGTAAGGCGTCGTCGAACAACAACGGGGGGAGGTGGTGCCAGTGGCGCGTCTATGGCCGAGATTGGCATTGGTGTCCCCGAACTGCTCGATCGTCACCGGAAGGAATGTATGCTGCATGTTGCAGTTGAGGGTCAGTGGCAGGACGCGGAGGATTGTAATGGTTATTGAGTAAAAAAGCCAAGTGGAGGAAGGAAATCATACAAGAATGTAAACAACTGGATGAAATACAAGTTGCCTGGAAGGATCTTGTACCTCGTAAATGAAGTGTACGGTGTAGTTTATTTTTACTGTGTAAAGTTGAGAAAACATGATTTTCTTTTTAGCCGTACTCTGAAGTGTTGCAGTATCTCTTTCGTGCCCGAAAACAAATGATTGGAATCATGGTCAACATCGGGTCATAACACAACGTTGCATATGTTTGCATTAATAATATTCTTTTACTTTCACAACTCTTAAATATTATTGTTTACAAACATTTCGATAATGTTAAAGTTCCCTGTATGGACTTGGCTCAATTACAACTACAATACTTCCAGAACTATTCCAGTAGCAGCTTCGAGGATATCCTTATCTTTAATCTTGATGATTATAAGCAAAAAAATGGGTCGGTGTTGGAACCATGAAAAGGTAAGCTGGTAAGTAAGATGGTTAATAATGTTTTGCTTTTGCCAACGGGTTCATTCCAGTAGTATCATCTAATTCATATATTACTTCTTTCAAGATGTATATTGACTGAAACAGAAGACGCAGACTGCGCTCTTCAAAAGGGTAACTGGTTGAGAGGATATGACAACATCCTGAGTCTGTCTCCTTCCGCGATCCAGTACTGTCCAAAAGATTTTCTAAGAGAAAAAATGTTCAAACACTCCTTCAACGCAATGGCTGTTCGAACCGATAGGAAGCGGTAGCGTTATCATAAACTGCATGTAGAGCAATCGGTCTACTGCAGAAAACGCAGCATGGAAAGGAAAACAGAACATTAATGTGCTGGAGCACTTCGGCCATAACTCCTCTTCTACGTCTGCGAGGATATACTCCAGCAAGATCCGATATTGGATCCAGCTTCCTGAGCCTTCTGGGCCTCTAAGGGGTTAAACCGGCAACTAAGGCCATATGTCTCCTTCGTCCACAACTGGATCCAGTTATGTTCGAATGAAGTTGAATGCTATCGAACGAATGAGCGGTGAGGCGAATACTCGATACTATACTAGGACTTGAACTGCAGAAATGTACAGACGGTTTCGGATCACCAGATTATGTTTGTGAGATGTTTTATATGGCGATGTATTGCGATTGTCCCTCTATCCATTTCTCCAGGCTTGATAAACAACACGGCGTGGAATTCTTAACGGTTTCCGATTGAAACGGTCGACTACATGAGAAGTAAATAATAAATATCGAGTGCTTTCAATAACGGATGGCACCTACGTTCCATCTTGCTGGTGTTTTCCAACCGATGGTTTGGCGTATTTAAAGGGTCTATTTAAAGAGTATTCAACAACCGGGAGTAATGTTTAATTGGAAAGGGATTTGGCTATTTTACAAGCTTGAAACGTGCCGTTTGTAATTTGTTTCCTATCTGCATGGTGGCGCAAGGAATTCTCGTTCTACAGGTTCAATTTTTTTAGTAAACCGATTCATTGCGTTTTCTGGTTCGCAAATTCGCATCCGAACTGTTTATGATACCGTTATTTCAAGTATTTAATTAAAATATTCACTCTTTTCGGTAAATCCTTGAAAGCACCTGAATGAAGGTGTTTCAATTACCGCGGCTTGCGTGATAGTTTGAAAATACAGTGTAACGTCGATTATCCGTGGCCGGAATCACCTCCGGATCTACTCCGGATTTGCATGTTTCAGGACGAGGTGGGACACCAGATTACTGCCTGATAAATTTCTCAGGAGTTTATTTCTACGTAACAAAACCAGAAGTAAAAAGGTGTGAGCCAGTTAGCCTTTGTCTTTGGCTGAAGTGGGACGTAACGTAACGATCGTTTGCTCGAGCAAAACAAATCCGAAGTGGTGCATCAAATGACTGTTGTTATCACAGAAAAGAATGTTGCACATTCGTTGGTACTACAGGAAATATTTGTAGGGACCATAATTGATAGGAGAATACAGTATTCTTTCGGATTCAAATGCGGTTTCAGAAAGACCAAGTCGAAGTGGAATCGTGAATCAATTCTGGATTTCTTTCCACTACTGCACAGCCGTTTTAACGACTATCAGGTTGATAAAAATGGTTTTACAGCAACTTTGGGTCCAAATAAGTGTTTTTAACCAATTTTAACATTTAAATATCAAAGTTTTTACTTGTAATTATTATTCATGTTGGTTAAAAACATGTTTGTTTTGTGTTCATACTCCTGCAAGGAAGTTGACTCTGTACTATAAACGTAAATGGGACATTTGAAGGATCCGATATCCACGAATTGTTTGATTCTGCCAACACTGCTGTCCAGTGCTGCGACTACGTGTTGTGTTGGCATTTCGTACGTCTCGATACGTTGCCGTATTTTTTTGCCAGCAGCTTCACATCAGTGTAGAAATTCGCTCAAACCTGTCCGGTCGAACTTTCGTTAGTGTTCTCGATTTTGTGTAAGCAAATAACGACTAGCTGGCCACTATCGCTTGTTCGGCTGGAATATTTGCTTCATTACCATACTTTCCAACGCACAACAGCACTCCACAGCGGCAATAGAACGGGCAGAGAAGCTGCGGCAATTGGTAGCAAACACGACGCACTGTTGTAAATAGCGCAGGAAAAATACAACGTGTACAGTTTGTGCCTACGACGAGACTCGTGACGACACGCCGCACCACCACGTCGCATTAACGCATTTTTGCAGCGAAGATAAGCGATTAAGAGACGGTAAGTGTTCCGTGGCGGTCGTAAAGTGTTACTGTGACGACGTAGTGAAAGTGGAGTCAAGAAACTTCGTTCAGCAGCACACTTTCTTCACGCTTCGTGGGTAATAAATATTTACAAGATGTTCTCATGTTTGCTTCGTTCTTCTTTTTCTCCTGTGCTGCACAGATTCGTCCAACATCTGCGTGCTAAAACGCTCCACACAGGCCCTATCGTAGGTAAGTGCAGCAGCCTACTTTTCATTCATGCATCCCGGGCGAATATTGTGATATTTATTCCGGATCATTTTTGCTCTGCCTGTCCTCCCTCCCCCACTCCGCGCACCTTATAGAGAACAACACAGCCCATCCACAAACCAGCTAACGAAAAATGGCCCCCAAGCAGCGAATCCGCATCGCCAACGAGAAGGCCAGCAAGAACATCACACTCCGTGGCAACGTGCCGAAATCGTCGAAGAACGTCGAGGAAAAGTACCCGGTCGGACCGTGGCTGCTGGCACTGTTCATCTTCGTCGTGTGCGGCTCGGCGATATTCCAGATCATTCAGTCGATCCGTATAGCGTAAAAGTGCGGTCGCGGCCGCCGATCAATTTACTCTATGTATCTGCAAGATCTTTCTGTTTTCCCTGTACACACTATGCCGCCCCTCACGCTCGCCGGAAAGCGCCTTTTGCTTTTCATTTTCCCCGACACTTCCCTTCCGCTGGAGGGACCCAGTACGGACCGGGACCGAGATCGATTGCGATTGATATCGTCGTAGCCGTTTTTGTTTACTTCCATCGTGCAATAGTTGTGTTTCGGCGGTTATTTTTTTTTAGTTTCCTTTATCTCGATAATATCGATTCCCTCTAGAGACCAATTTGATAAATTTTGTATGCATGTTCTTTTTGTAAAATATTACCGCAATGTGACTGTTTCCATGGTTCCATGCACTGACTGATGCTTTCTTGTTTTGTTTGTTTTGTGTTTTGCCGATGTACACGATGCGATAAGAGAGTTATGACAATTGGATCGAGCATAAACTTCGGTTCGGGTGTGCGAATGGCTAAATGCTGCTCTTGGCATTCAGACCGTAATGTGAAAGGCATTATTTTCCTTTCGATTTCATTCCTTTGAAGTTCCGTCTTAAAATCATCGGACACCAGGAATGCCTTGCAGCCGACGAAGCAGTGAAGTGTGTATTTGAAGAACTTAAACATGATGTAGCCTGCCAGAAATAGAATTTTTCAAAATCTCTTGCACACTTTCCCCCCCTCCCACCCCGAGGCCAGGATGGTGCATCCCGCCAAGGGGCTTGATTATATACATACGTACTACCAGGGACGAACATACAGAACGGAGTCCTTCCAAGCGCCCAGCAATGGGAGACTGGGAGGCTCATAACAAAAACATAATGTCTAGAATGCCCGTTGGGATCTAGGAATCGCGCAAAACCGGAAGCCCACTATCCAATCAAACGAAGCAGCAAACTATAGATAAGGCCCCCCAAAAACTATCACGTTTCGCGCAATCAGGAAGATACGCCAAGGTGCAGGTGCGGACAGCAGTAAGAGAGCAGTGGGTAGAGGTTTACGTTTTTTACTCGTCTGAACTTGAGAAGACCAAATGTTGCTTCTTTCTTGACCAAAACCTGTTGGACGACCAAGGTGCGCGGAACGCGAAGGTAACATGTGTACAGGCGTATTTAAAACATAGCATGGGACAAAGCATAAACAAATGAAACCATGGGGCACGAAAGCCAACGGATATACCCTCACACCACTCAGACTCTTTTTCGTGTACTTTCGATACGGTCGCCCTTGTGTGGAAACCTGCGAGCGGAAAATCGCAATGAAATTAACGTATATACATTAAGATGTGAGATGAACACAAATTGACAAAACTAATTTGGTGAACATTATATACTATCAATGTGAAACATGTTGTGTATTATTTTATTCAAGAAACATCCGAAAAAGTATAGTACCGAGGGAAAAAAGGTACTTGTTTGGTCGTTGCAGGTAAATAACATCTGTTTTGAGATGTACCAGTAAGTTTATCATTTCAGCTGATTTAGTAATTGCGCCTCAGACTCATACCAATCAGTGAACCACCGGAGGCTCCTTTCCCCGAACACCTCCGGAGGAAACAGCGCGAGATTAAACGCACGTACGCGAACACGAGCTGCGCCGTTTCGGGAGTCGATGACATTGAAATGTAATCGGCAACCTACGCAGTAGTAATGTTTTTGAATTATGTTATTATTTACAATTTAATGCCTCAAATGGATGGTGTGGGTTCATTTAAGGTCATTAAATACATATCATCGCCTTTTAAATTTTCATGATAATCGTATACTAAATCAATCAGATTACCTTCGCTTATTGTAATGATCTAATAGATGGTAGAGATTAGAATGATGTGATTATTCACGTCAATAGATTCACAATTTGGTAAGTATTTTTTATAATAGGTGTTTCCAAGGCGTATATTTGCGATACACGTGAATGAACTGTTTTAACTTTAACCTCCCTCTCCCAACATATCCTCGATAGTATAGTGGTCAGTATCCCCGCCTGTCACGCGGGAGACCGGGGTTCGATTCCCCGTCGGGGAGAAAGATAGTTTTTTGGTACAATCAAACTTTTTAAAGCACACATTTCATTTATCTTATTTATTGTAAAACATTTATTTTGCACTTTTTCGAAAACTTTCAAAACACATGCAAAAGAAAAATTATATTGTACATTATGCTCCGTTTGGAATGATTGAGTGGATTAGTCATCCCCCTGCAATATTAAATCACTCCCTTTTTCTGCCACAGCAATAACGACCGAGTTTGGTGTTCCGGAAACCGGGGTTGGAAAAACACTCGCATCAACAACACGCAGTCCATGGACACCGTTTACCCTGCGTTTAGAAAATTAAATTAAATTTCCGGTACTTTCCAGACCCTACCACGTGTTCGGCCTACCTTAGTTGATTATCGACAACAGCATCCGGGTCATCCCCGATGGCGGCCGTTCCACCGGGATGATGTCCTGTAAGGGCCGACGTACGCAAAATACACTCCAGGTACCGTTCCGACGGCTGCTGGGCACCATCGTCCGGCGGTCCAAAGTTGGAACATCTCTTAATGCGAGGCCAGTGCAGTTGGGCTCCAATTTTCCGGAACGCTTCCGTGCGCACGGTTCTCGCCGCTAGGCGGATCGCTGCCATCATGCATTCGATGTCGCTGCGATCCTTCAGATAGTTGGGATTGAAAAACGGTTCACTGCCAATGTGCCGATCGCGGAGGAAGATCGCACCCCGGCTCCGTGGTTGATGGCAGGTGCTCAGGAACAGGAAACCCTCCTGGCTGGTATTGCGGTAGAAGGGGAAAAATGCACGGAACGTGTCCTGCTCCATGTTGGACACGTGACGCAGTGCCTGTTCGTCGACACTGCCCATCCCGAACAGGATGATACCGTGTCGTTCACCACGTGGTCCACCGATACCGGCAATGGCTGTCGTGGAGAGGACACCCTTTCCATGATTGAGATACTGTACGATCGATTCGAACGAAAGAACCTTATCCAACGTTACGCTGGCTTTAACGTCGATGCTCACGAACAGTGGCAGGTTCAGATGGTCGAAGTAGTTCTGGCCCACGTTGGGCGAATCGTGCACCAGTTCGATACCGTGCCGCTGTAGCTCCAGTTTCGGGCCGATGCCGGAGAGCTTTAGTATTTGCGGCGTATGCAGTGCCCCTGCGCTGAGGATCACCTCACGGTGGGCTTTAACGGTCATCAAAGGCTTTCGATCGGACCCGACGCCCTGTGTCGCTATACCCTTGGTTCGTTTACGCTCATCGAATAGGACCTTCGCCACGGAGGTGGAGGTAAGGATGGTCAAATTTGGACGGCCGAATGCGGGCCGAAGATAAGCGTGATAGCTGCTCCAGCGAATGCCATTGTGGATGGTGTAGCGTGCTGGTTTAAAAAGATACTCCCGTCCAAGTTCCGTTGGTGCTTCTGTGAACACCTTCGCCAAAAGCGATTCCTGAGGATCAACTTCCGTTACAAATAGGCCATTGGTACGGGCCTCGTGAGGAGCGTTTGGGCGCATTTTCCTTGAACACAGCCCTATACTTGCGTGCTCATCATTCTCCGCCAAAATAGACGCATAGGTATTTGTCTAAAAGAAAGAAGTGAGTTTAAAAATCATTCAATTGGAACTTGTAGTTTTAAACATGTTTTCACCTGGTAAAGATCCTCCCCGGTTAGGTCCTGTTGGCATTCCATCACGTTTTCGCGATTTTCCGTATAATCCGGCTGCTCGAGTCGATCAATGTAAGGTTTCATTGCGTGCCAGTTCCAATCGAATGCACCACTTCTTTCCCATCGTTCAAAATCCTCCGGTATGCCGGTAAAGTGGAGCATATAATTAATCTGCCCCGAGCCACCGAGTCCTTTGCCACGTGGCAACAGTTGTTGCTGTTGAAAAAAGAAAAAAGGGGATTCAAAATCTAGTTTCAAAACGAGAAATGGTTTTATTACATTATTGCCCAATCCATGCGAGGAGTATTTTTGTGGGGTCGTTCGAAACGCCCAGTCATATTTGGTCCCTTGCATGGCAGTACTAATCAACGGTATTATGGAAGCCGCACCAAAGTTATCGCCCGCCTCCACGAGCAGCACGGTCACGTTTGGATCTGCCGAAAGTCGATTGGCGAGAACGCAACCCGCCGTTCCAGCGCCAACTAAGGAAGGAAAGATGTAAACTGTGTTCGTATCTAGTGGAGTACTAAGGGATGTTCACGTCTATTTACCGATAATGTAATCGTATGCCTGTCCCTCAACGAGCTGAGGATCGCGAATTTGATTGGGAATCGTTTCCGTACCCAACCATATCCAAAGCAGTAAAAGAATGGCGGACAACAGCACTGTGGCGAGAAGCGAGAATACTAGACACTTTTTCAGGCATCCCATTTTCAGGTTCCTTGCCTTTGGGCCACCAACCTTTCTACCCAAAAGTCAATTGAATACTGGTTCGGAAGGGAAACAATTCTATTCCACCGTGGCGCTGTTTGCTTGACCTACACGACTACGAATGCGTGTGGAAGCTACTTTTACCTTAATCCTATTAGAACGAAACGGGTACACAAGGGAATATTATTACATCAGGGGACAGGCACGTCATCAAAGGTTACATTCACGAACGCGTTTGTTTACAGTCACAACTGGCGCACATTCAGCCAGCCAGTGATTCCACGTTTATATTACATCCTGGCGCTTAAATTTACTTTCTTACGAATCAAAACCCTATTACGCTTTCATCATCTCTTCGTCATCCTCGAGCAGACTGGCCGACTCCTCCAGCTGCTTCTCGAGCTTGCGGGCATCGACGTACTGGATCTCCTCTTCCTCCTCGCCCTCCTCCATGTCCATTAGCAGTGCCGATTCCTGTGCCTCCTCCTTCGCCCGCCGCTCCTTCACGCCGATGGCGGGCGAGCGAATGAGCGCGATGTTCTTCTGCACGTCCACGATATCCCGGTGGATTTCGTGGTCACGGCCCTTCCGGAGACGCTCCATGACGAAGTGACACTCGCGTCGCAGTTTGATTTCGTTGATCTTCTTCACCGCGTCGATCGTCTTGTTCCACAGCTCGCGGTCGTACTTCACCGGGACGTTGCGGCGCTTCTCGAACTCGAAGCTCGGATCGACCGTCAGCTCCTTGCCGTGCGTCTTGCGGTACGCCTTGGTCCAGCGCAGCTTGCGTGGGTTCTTCTTTTTGTTGAACTCACGGCGGCATTTCGAACGGCAAAACCGGAACACCTTCAACGGCCGGGCCGGAGGGGTACAGAAATGTTAGCGAATGTTGATGTCAACAACAGCTTGGGGCTAGTGGTTAAGTCGCCACTAAAATATTGCTCCTACCTTGCAGTCGTTGCGCACAAAAACCATCCCGTGTCCGGGGAAGATTTTGCTGGAGCAAAAGAAACACGTCTCGATACGCATTGTGCTGACGGTGTGGTGTTTTTAGTGTTTATTTCGATGCTTTGTACGGCACCGAGCACACCAGACACGCGGTTGTAAATAAAAGGAATTGAAAACACACGAGTTATTTGACAGCTGCAAATGTGACAGCTGGCGCCATTCGTTTATAGTGCCGTGCTGAGGCACGTTCGTTAGGAACCTGGGTTTGAAACGGGCTTGAATTCAAACTGGGTTCCAAGAATTTAAAATGTGCGGTTTGTATGATCGTTTCAAATTTTTATGGGTTTCGTTGTGTACCTACTGTGGTTTTTGTTCTGTTTTGAAAGTTTCGTATTCTGGTTACAAACGGAATTGTAATATAAGGCTGAGGTACTCAAAAAAGGAAAGCATATTGAATAAGTTTAAACTAACAGCTGTACCATGTGACTTACTAACAGCTGTACCATGTGTAATATTTGTAAAATTCATACATGACGAAACAATACACCCGAAACCCCGATTTTTTTTTTAAATTCGTGTATTTGTGTTCTTGAATACCAATCATACATACATTTTTTGAAAGCACGTGGAACAAACAAGACACGTGGTTATACTGATTTAAAATCGTGCAATCTTGACATGGGTTGGTGATCTGAATCAGAATAAAGTTTTGTTTAAATGTTTTAGACAGTCATCTTTTTGATTAGTTATTATCACTGATATCATAGTGCGGTTGTTCAACTAAAATGAAAGTACGAACGTACGTACATAAACGTAAAGTGATCATCCTACTAAAGAACAAAGAAGCTTCATTAAAGTCATCTTTAAATTGATCATTGAGAGAAAGCTGTTGACGCCGCTTTGTGTATCCGAACAACAGAACCAACACGAATCCTTCGTATAACCGAGTACATCAGTAGAAACACATCACGCACGACTATACGCACGCCCGTCGTGACGAATCACGTACCGGCGATCGTGCGTGATCTCTCAGTGACGATAGTCCCGCGGGAACGGAATCATTATTTCAAGGGGTGCGCAATCGATCTGGTAGTGTGATTTCGATCGAATTCGCGACGTGAGTGTTTCTTTCATGCGTTACAATTTCTTACATAAGGATACGAAAAGTTTAGAAGCTTGTTTAAGTGTTTTACGTACTTTGTTTAAGTTTAGTGTTAATTGAAGATTCACACGCTACGTGAAGTAAAATGTGATCAATATCTCCAGCACGCGTGGCACGGTGCCTAATGTAGTGCACCAAGGTTTATTGCACTTGGGCCATGAACTTGCACGATGGGGATCGCTTCCTGGTACGCCGTTTTCGTTTTTGTTCGCGTGTGCCGGTGAAAACTCGTCGGGGGGGACAGGGAGGAAAACGCAAGCTGCACGATGCAGGCATTTTCCGCGCAAAACATATACCAACGTGCGCGTGCATGTACACTCGCGTATTCGCGGATAATCCGCAAGTTTCTCGTGTAAGGAAATAGAACAGCATGAAACGTTCCATCCGCATCGTGGCGGTGGCCTTTGTGAAGCTGTTGCAAGACGATGTTCGTTAACGCATGTGCAGCGATTAGACGAAGCTGTGTTGGTGGCCCTCGGGATGATGCGATTGGGAAATGCGTCGGAAAATCCCGATAAAGAATTCCGGTTCCTTTGGGATGGTATTGCACGAATCTATGCAGAAATAAAACTCAACAAGAGATATCGAACATCGTTCGAAACAATATTCATTTTTTGTGCTTTTTAAAGTTTATGTTCTCCAATGCAAAATGATATAAAAATGTTTTAAAGAGCTACCATGGTTGTACCAAATATGTTCAAGATACTTTTTCTTATGTTTGTGCTATGGCTTGTTGTTGGACAAAGGAAATATTTTAAAATGTTTATTGTAAGGTTAATTGCCTCTACCTCTACTTAATTGGCTCTACTGCTTAGTCAGACAATCTAGTATAGTATATTTTGATTAACTTACTTTCCAATCAAGATGATGACTTGTTCAGGCTCTTGTGTTTAATTAGTATGTTCAGCTCTAAAATTGAAACTACTTTGCGTAGAGCTCGTTGTCCATCAGTTTCATGATGTTTATACTTTTACATGCTCTACAAATTCCCTCTAACACCGTGCACGTCTCAAATGCTGCACATCCGTCTGAGGCATTGACATATTTAAGGTGATTTGGTTTCTACAATGACAACTAAACATAATTTCGCCAATCTCCCGCTTCGACATAAAAGTACTATTTGCAGATCTGTACCATAGTTAACATTTGGGCAAATTTGCGTCCTTCAATGCAATGACCAGTCGTGTCGTTACATACCTTGGACGAAAGATGTTTCCCTCTGTCGCCGTAACAGAGTGAGTAAGCTAAGCTCATTAGTGGTTTTGGTCGCAAGCCCCATTTGCACGGCAGCAGTTGCCCGCGCTTTTCTTTACCGACTCACATTTTTGTCCGCATTGTAAAAACGAGGGAATTAGACGCAGTCCCATTAAAACACTGGATTGAATTGAAATGCCTTGAAAGTTTACATGATCGGTGCTAATTGCTCGGGGAAACTCAAAGCCACTCTTTGAGTTTGGCTGTGTACACCTTCTATCAATTAACAAAAATTGAGAGAATTAAGAAATTAGCAGTTTCCCAATAAAAAAGGCATGAATTTACTTTTTAAATTTTTGGTTATTGGTTTGGAATTTATTTCGTTTCGAACAATGATGGCCTTTTCGATGATTACTATACCGACTCATTTTTTCCCTCTGAATGAACCCTGCCGTTAGGATCGGAACTCAGTTTCCGAACGTAAAACAAAGGCTTTGATAATCCGTTATCCTCAAATGATAAGAATCTCGGTGCCATTGCGGTGTGATAGGTCGAAGCGAAAGTGACGTCAGTTTGTATCACGTCTCCTATCGAGTTTCCAAAAATTTGTTGTTTAACAGTGTTTTTGTGCTATAAATTGTGTACTTTGAATGGTTTGATATTTGTGTGTGGAATAGTTTGCAACAATGCATCGATCATTTGCTGGGTAAGTGTAGCTATGGAAGACTAGAACGATCACATAACCAAACAAATACATTGTCCTGTGTCTCATTCTCGTTGCCTTAGCTCGAGCATGGATATGGCTACTTCTGCGTCTGGCAGCCGGAGAGAATCCCGCCGGTCGGGCACATCTTCTTCCTCGCTTCCTGTGGCAGCCGGCAGCAGTACTTCGTTTGTGACCACACCTACGCACACCGTGCCGGCCAGTTCCTCGCCTCCCTGGTCGGTGGCGTGTGCCTGCCGGCGGAAAAAGATCGCACAACCCGGCAAACCCGTAGACAGCGGACGGAGCCCGGATAGTCGCCGTCAGCTGATGACCAGCATAAACGATATCTTCAAGTGTACGATTTGCTTCGGTGCGCTGAACGACCCCCACCTGTGTCCGCGCTGCTCCAAGATGTACTGCTACGGCTGCATCGACGAGTGGCTCGAGACCGGAGCTAGCCAGTGTTGCCCGAACTGCAAGCTCGGCCTGCGGATGGACCAGCTGGTGAAGGTGCGCTGGTTCGACGATATCGAGAAGCTGCAGCGCAACCTAGACACTGGTGGTGACCGGGTGGGTTCGACCTCCCGGCAGCCGGAGGATCCCGAAACCGAACCGGACCTCTGTCCCCGGCATGGCAATCCACTGAGCTTTTTCTGCTCGTCGTGCAATGAGTGCGTGTGCGAGGCGTGCGCCACGGATGTGGACGACGGACGGCACCGAGATCATACGTTTAAGACGCTGCACGTAACGTACGAGCAGCATTTGGCCGAAATGAATGGGGAGCTGGAGAAGGTTGAGCACTATCGGGATAAGCTGGAGGCACTGGTGGACAAGATCGACCGGAACATCGAGCTGATCGGGCGCGTGAAGGAGGTGAAGATGAACGAGCTGGAGGAGCTGATGGAGGCCGCCATGCACAGCCTCGCCCAGCAGGAGAAGGACAAGGTGACGAAGTTGAAGGCGCACCGGGATTTCATCGTCGGGGAGATGTACTTTATCGATAACAAGGTGTCGCTGCTGCGGTGGGACATGGCCACCCGCAGTCGATCGCAGGTGATTCAGATGAAGCCGAAGATGGTCGAATCGTGCAACACGATTCGGTCGGTACCGATACGGGATTTTAAACACATCCGCGTGCCGGCCAGCTTGAAAATGTAAGATGAGAAGGAAGTGGTGCTTACACGATCGATAATTACCAGTGCACTGTCCCTTTTCAGTGAACTTCCGGTCATCTACGAGACGGGCATCTTCGTGGTCCAGAACTTTTCCACGTTCGACGACAACAAGGTGGTCTATTCGAGCGAGTTCTCCGACTGCCTGGGACGCAGCTGGCGCATTATGGCGTGGTGCGTAATATCGGAGGATCACTTCGGCATCTATCTCGAGCTGATGAAGGGTTTGCCTTGCTGGTACGTGAGCGCCATCGAACTCAAAATCAATTATTCTCTCGCTGTTTTGCTGCCAACAAGGCGGTATCTTTAACTAGAACCATATTTTATAAACTCTATTTTATCATCAAATTCGTTTGATTGTAAATTGGATGGTATGCATCGGTCGTTACATCAAATTTATTAAGCTTATGCATTACTTTAATAATTAAAATGACTTACATTGGTGAACTAATTCATCATGACGATTATTTTTGATTTATCTTTCGGGATTTGAAGAGCTATCTCCATTGAAATGAAAAAATCGGAGATAAATGATAAAACAGGAATTTTCTATTACATATTCATTTTTCTTGCGAATGGTTATTTTTTTGGCTAAACAACATATTTTAACATGCGTTTAAAAAAAACTGCAAACATTTTCATGGACTTGAAATTTAAACTCAAACAATCTTTCTTGCTCCAGGATGGAATGCACGTTCCAGCTCATACATGATGATCCAGCGAAGACGATCAGCAAGACGATCCGGGAGTACTTCGATCGCACCCCGCAGAAGGGCTGGGGTTTGCGGGACTTCGTCACGCTGAGCACCATCGTGGACGATCACTACTTGCGGGATAACGATTCGCTCGAGCTGCTGTACCATATCCGGCCGTGCCATGCCGACGATATGTCGCATGCTTCCGAAGGAGATCTGTCACTGATCATCGACGACTAAGCAAAGATGGAAGATTGTAAGGCCCGGTTACGAGCCGATTGGCCAATTTTACACATTGTTGACTGCTTTTGGACAGTTTAAAAAAAGAGTAATAAGGATAAGAGTAGCGGAATAGACAGAACGTTTAAAGCGTGGTTTAGAACAAAAGATTACAAATCAACGCTTCGAATGCGGAAAATGATCATATCATAAATATTTTAGTTCAACTAGTCTTTCTCATCAAATGGTTATGATCCCATCAAAGACTGAATAATTACCACGCCTGAAATGAAAAAAAAAAATCTAGATACCCTAAAGAGGCAGCAGAGGTGATAACAATTGTGAGAATGGTGTAGTAACAATAAAATTAAATTTAAATAAAACATATCAAGGTGTACGCAGTCCCCGATTAATCCGAAAATCATAAAAAAATACCCAAAGTGGGAGGGAATCGACGAAAGAAAGTGACAAATTAAAAACATTACCCATTGAGCACCTTTACCCATAAGGCACGCGCAGGTGGCTTAACGCTGGGCAATCGCGAAAAGTAAAAGTGTCCATCGATCGCGAAATTGCCGAAGTGAACCTTGAGGTAATTTTGGGTACTTTGACCAGGAGAGGGTGTTGGTTTCGTGGATGGCGTGGTTCGCCACCGGATACCGTACATCGACACTTTTGCACTCCATCTCTTCGCGAAACTTGCTCCGGTAGCTTCGACGTTGGCAATGGTCCTTAACGGCCCGGAAGCATTCACGATAAGCCAATGAATAGTCCGTTAGCACACGGATGCTGCATGGAAGTGCTAGATGACGATCAAAACGTACGCAATAACGTACGGGGGAGTCGATACTGGTCAGCCTGTAGATGACGAAAAGGAAAGGAGGGTGTCCAAGACGTCGCCGTCATCGTCCAAGAGGTTTTCGATTATCGTCGCACGTGAAAGGAATCGGGTTTATGTGTGTCTTGGCCGCATCGGAGACTGGGACCGTAGGCTGGGAACGGAGGCTTCCCCGGAGGCCGAAGATGATGCTATGGGGGTGAAGTGCGATGATGATCACGTGAGTGGATCCATCGAACCTCTTTGAGACGCAGTTTTATAAGGCTACTACGGGAGATCTTCACGAAACGAAATAGGAAGAGGAAAGGTAAGTTTGCAAACTGACAAAAAACCTATAAAATATGAACATAAACATGGAATGTCTGGCGCATACGGAAATGCAATGCAGATGCGACGATTTAAATGCGCTTTGCTCTTGGATAATCCACTAGTAGCATGCCATTTAAGATAACCTTTGCAGTCGTGTAAAGAAAAGCAATGGTTGAACGTGGGATTTTTGTTTTATTGGCGAATAAGCGAATAAGTTTCTACACAAATGTTAAAATGGATGGTGAATCGACATTTAACACACGTATGGCAATGAAAGGAACAGAAAGAGAGAGAGAAAAAGAGAAAGAAAGACAGTACGGATATTGAAACTGTAAACTAAAAGATGTATCTTATCTACCATCTCATCTAATTATGTAAGGAAAGTGGATGCCCCGATTGACGAAGTGTGACATAAGTTTGATGCACTTAGCGAAAGAGTAATTATTTCTCCAGTCCTAAAGAACTAGCAAAACGTTAGTTACGTCGTTTTTTTTTGAGTGAGATAATGGAACTTTGAAATGATCCGACACATTAGTGACACGCTCTCTACATTGGCCAGCGAATTTTAGTCGCGTCTCTTCCCACGGGAAAATATGCAGACGCATTCGTTGGCGTTAAGCTATGACCAGGCTCTAAGTACTGTTAGTATGATCAGTGTTAGAATTGGTAACACAGAATTTCCCTTATCACTTACAGTCGGTATCAGTTTTGCCGTATTCGACAACCTGTTATCGATTGATCAGGATAAAGAAAAGTGCCTTTGCGGTGTTGAACCGGAAGGCTACATAACCAAACAAATATATTGTCCTGTTCTCGTACGTTGCCTTAGCTCGAGCCTAGATATGGCCACTTCTGCTTCTTTAGACATTCCTTCGACATTCCTAGCGGAGACTAAGGTACGATAGAATCAGGCGCTGTTCAAAAATAATATATAGTAAAAACCCTTGAGAATAAAACTAGACATCGATAAGAGACAATTTTGCGAAAATGATGTACAGGGCAGAGGCACCTGATAATTTGAAAATTGATTACAGAAAAAAATACAAACATATCAGCTGAGTTCTGTTGAAAACGATATCGAGCAAATGACGTCCCTCATTAAAATAAATTGTTCAACTCTGTTTTTGAAGTTTTGCTCTACTCTTTCGAGCATATCAATGGGAATTAAATCGATGACGTTGCGGATGTTGGCTTTCAGCTGTCCCTCGTGGTTTTTTTTTGTTAGACTATAGACTTTAGATATCATAAAAAATAGTCACAGGGAACCAATACGCGGGACCGTCGCGGGAATCGAGAAGAGAAGGTACGTTGTGAATCTACCCCTAAATTATGATTCAAAAAGAAGGCCTCGATGGCAAACGCACGCTGTTCGTTTGTCCATAGCATGATGACAACTAATTGGTGTGATAAAAATGTTTGGAAGCCCCTCTTTCGATTGAGATTATTTGCATCTCTTTCTGACAATGTTTCGCAAATTGACGATTGTTTCAAATCATCAAGTGCCCCTGCCCCACCCTGTAGTTATGATGATGATGATGATGATGAACCCACCTCATACCCCTGCCTAGGATTGAGAGAAGGCGAAGTTATCTTACGATATTATATTACAAGCAATTTTCAAATTTTATTATTAGTAGCCGAGTGGATGATTCCGTTAGCGCACCAGACGCAAAAACATAGGTCACAGGTTGCCCGCCTGCAGAGATCAACTCTTTATTCTCCTAATCAGACTAATGATCTCACGGAGGTCCACTATCCGCGCGCGAGTCTCAACCCTAAGCAGACACATTCTTTAAACTAAATTTACATTTCGATCGAAATCAGGTCAAAAATAAAAAATAAAAGCAGACACATTCTTTAAACTAAATTTACATTTCGATCGAAATCAGGTCAAAAATAAAAATAAAAATCATCATCATCATCCAGATGTTGATCAGCCCATGGTACTAAAAACAATACACCTACATCTACCCACCACCTACACGATACAACATTTAACGTAGTCAGCGCAAGATCGCCTAAACCCGGACAATGTGGCTTGATTGACAACACGAGGAGGCAGTCTGTTAAAGTACTGGATACCTTTGAACAGGAGCGAATTCCTAGCATTAGATGACACAAACTGTGGTATCCTTGGTTCATTAGCTCTCCTTGTCTCATGGGCGTGAACATCAGTACCTCGGATAACTCTCTCCTCAAGGTAGTCCGGCAACAGTCCATTCAACAGTTTGTATACGAAGATCATTGTCTGGTACACCACTCGCTGCTTTACTGACATCCACTGTAAAATATTCAGCATTACCACCGAC
>KE525273.1:81855-92042 GCA_000441895.2 Anopheles sinensis | reverse complement strand
TTTTTTTATAAGTTGAAATTATAAAATACAATATGATAATAAAACATTCAAAATTAAGATAATCTAATCTAATAGGGTTGCATAATTTTAGTATTTCTCTTTCTATTTTTCCTTGTTTCTGGTGTTTTGCTTTGTCTTTTGCATTTTACATGCTGATGTTTTACTTGTAGTTCATGAAGCGTTTGCAAGTTTTTAGATTTACGCTTTTTTGGAATTTTTATGTTGAGTGTGAATGTTTTGATTTAAGTTTTGCTGATGATTTTAAAATTTTATATTTTACACTCCCTATCATCTTTTTCTTGATTTTACTTCTGGTTGTGCACGCTTTATTTGTACGCTTTGCCGTTTTTGCGGATGTAACTGAAAAAGCGAGAAGGGATTCAGCAAACATGTTTGGGCTTTTACTTTCAAATGATAAATAACAATATAAAGATACAACTTTCTGCATTCAGATAGTTTTATCCACTAAAATTTTATGATTTTGCATTTCTTTTTACATTTTACTGTTCTTTAATATTATCATCTTTTGCATATTTTTGTGATTTGTTATACTGATTTTTCTTTCGGCTTTGAATTTTTTATTTGCAGATGAATTTTTGCAGATGAAACTGAAAAAGGGTTAAAAATGAGACTGGTTTATCAATCGATTTTTAAAACCATCATACCAAGCTAAAGTTTAAGCTTAAGTAAGAGCTTAAGTCTGTGTTAAAGACACGTCAACGCAGGGCGGAAATGTTTTGTAATATCAACACTTAGGAAATAAGGATAAATGGGTATTTCGAACAAGTTGAGGCATGCTTCTTATAAAACTGGTTTTAAACTAAAGCAGTAAACTTTTTTTTGCATGTACTGCCACAAAATGACTGCCTCTACGAGCTTTTAAGACTTTGGCTCAACGAATTTGGTAGGAAAAACAGAGCGACAGAGTGAAGGGGAAAGAAAAATAAAACACACATGACGGGTATGATGTGAAGTAAGTTGTACATCGGCGGGCAGCCACCTTGGCGGTGATCGGTCATCAAATTCGAACGTCGTTCGGTTATCTGGCACCTGTTGCGTCAAGGCTCGCCGGGTTGGGAACGTCTAGGTCAGTTAATTTCGAGCGACAAGAAGGACGCAGTAAAACATTAGCGAAATTGGCGAAACAGGCATTCGATTCGGCCGGGAAGAGCTTGGAGAGGTTAATTGGAAAAATCGTCATCTGGATGGGGAGGAGGAAGAAGAAACTCTTAACCGGCAACTGGTGGAAGAAAGCAAAACAAAAACCAACATGACCTCCGAGCGTGGCGCGTTGTTCACCCATCGCCTTCGGAGGCGACAAATCGTGGCCAATTCGCGCCACTAATTACCTACCTACCGATCCGCAGGAGAGTGGAGACGATCCGCAATGTTCGCGGGAGCGGAGGACATCAACATTATCAACATGGGACGGTGGAGCGAGAGGAGGTACGCTGGGGGAGAACATGTAGTACGAGGTAGGTGAGGTACGGTTTGAAGCTAGCGAGTCATCATACATGCATGCATTCTCTTTCGTCCGAAAGGATGGTTGTTATCGATCATTGGGCCCTTTCACAACCGACTTGGCGTGGATCAGGTGGATTTGCACGGTGGAAGGCGTTTGGGTAGCTAACGCACGTGCAACTGTCAGTTTCGGATTGCGTAACCGTACCCACGGTGAAGATGCTTCTGGATGCAAGTCAATACGATTAGCGCAGAAGAAGTGGCGGAAGACTTATGTATTAGCTAGGATTTTATTCATAACCCTTCGCGAAATGGACGACGAGTGAAGATGGTGCTCGTGGGGCAGGTGGAGAACTGGACAGCGGATGCCATAGAACTCCGCATAAGCTCCTGCAGTAGGAAGGTACGTCTGAAGTTGGTCGTCTACGGATGGTTCCTAATGAACCGAATGAAGTGTACTATAAAGGATGCTACTATTGCTACTTGTAACTAAGGATGTTCGGGCTCTTGCACTCAGAACACGTTGGAAATGAAGGCATCCAGCGAGCCTCCATCGTTGACCGTGAGAGGAGCGCTGGTGGACTTGCTGCACTTGCTGCTGCAGGGCTTCTTGGTACCACGCTGGCGACTACCACCGGACGAGTAGCCCGAAAGTCCGACGTTGCTCACTTTGATACTCTGCGACTTGCCGTGGGCGGACGGGGCAGCCGATGAGGATAGGACGGAGTGCACGGTGGTCACCTTAACCGGGGCTGGGGTGGTGCTGTGTTGATGATACGAACCCTCGGTCACGACGATCGGTGCAAAGCTGGTGCTGAACGAACCTCCATAGCCGGTAAGATCCGAGGCTTCAAAACCAGCTCCAACGTTGAGACTACTAGCCGTGCTGCTTCCGCCATAGGAAACGCCTGACGACGCCTTGTGTGACTCCTCATGGTGGTACGTGTGGTGATGCTGTTCCTCCTTCTTGGTCTTGTACTTGATGAAGTAGACCTCGGGTTTGCTGGGCTTCGTCGTCACCGGTGCCGGAACGACGATCTCCTGCTCGAGCTCGGGCTTTTTGTGTAGTACGTAGACGAGGGTCTTCTCTTCGTTGACCGGCTGCGGCGGTAGGACCACCTTACCGACGCTCGGGGGCGATGGTGCCTTGATGAAGATGATCTTGTAGTGCTTCTGCTTGGTGTAGGTCGGCAGGACCACCTTTTGGTGGATCTCTTCCTTCTCCTCCGGGGCGACGTGCACATAGACGTGCTTGTGAACCTCCTCCTTGACGACGGGCTGCTGCACGTAGTGCACGGTTGCCGGTTTGTGGTGGTCCTGATGTTGGTAGTGCGACTGCTGATGCACATCGGTGAAGTATTCCACCTGCGGCTGTACGTGATGATGCACCTCCTGCGTGACGACCTTCGGCTGTGTCTGATAGTGGTACAGCTCGGAGGAACCACCGGACACAGTTTGTTGAACGTGGGCGGTCGGCACGGAATGGTGCTGGAGTTGATGACCAGCGGAAGCTCCAAGGTACAGCGACGACAGGCCCGACGTCGACGACGAAGAGGATGACGAAGACGAAGAGGACGATCCCGAATGACCCGTCGACACTTGAGGTGTGAAGTAATGGAGCTGGCTGTGCTGGTACGGGCTCAACTGCTCGTGGCTAGGCTCTTCACAGTCTTCAAGTTCACTTGAACCGCTCACAACCGCTGACCCGGACCCGAACGATAAACTGGCACTTGAGGTCGCGGCGCCATGGCCGGAACCGGAACCACCATGCGGAGTGTAGTAACTGTAGCCTTCCGGTCGAGCACTGACCAGGGCAAGTACTAGCGCACTGAACACCACAAAGCAACGCATCGTTCGGTTCTTATGGTTCTATCCACTAAGAATCGCTTCACCTCTCTTCGAAGCGTACGATCACTCGATGGTCAAGATCACTTGCAGATAGTGCGTTTCACTGTTTTGATTCCGCGTCAAATCGCTCGCCCAAAAACCGATCGCCAAAATCTGAACCCCAACGTTCGCCGACCGACACTCCCTGGGTACTGTCCAAAAAAAGGTACCACTGCTCCAGTTTTATACGGCGCACGCTGAATTCGTCCTCACAGGCGTCCTCCGCCGTCGTGGAGGCCCTCCGCCGACTTACTCCAAAAAACCGATTATCAACACACCAGCGACACCGGTTCGGACACTGTTCTGTTTCTTTTTTCCTTCTTTCTTTCTTTCTTTCTTTCCCCGTCTGTCTTAACGGCTGTGTCTTTTCGATCTCGGAAGGACATCATGGTCGGCAGCAGGCGGGCATTGCATAATAGCCAACTTCACCGGCGTTGGTGCCCCCGAAAACCGAGCAACTGTAGCGCGTAGGCATGCCGTCATCGGTTTGCGCGGTCCTGCTTACTCCTGGGTGCTTGAACAAGAAACCCTTCAGGGGCCCGAACTGAAATGAACTTGCCCTGGACTATGGTGCGATTGGTTTGCCCTGTTCGAACCGATCACGTTCGAAAAGAGAAAGACTGTCGACCGGGACAGGTGGGAGGGAAATGCGAGCGAAAGAGGTAGATCTGGTGGTCGGATGTAAGTCACCCAAAACAGCCCAATGGATACCAATTTACAAGTTTTGTTTCGCTTTCGCGATCCTCGCAAAGGAAAGGGTTCCGATGCATCCAAGGAGAACCACATCCATACGGTTTGGAATGAAGGATAATCTCTGCACCGGGACGAGGGTTATCTGTGACCCGTGAGGTCATGGGTGAGAAATCGAACTCTCTAGCCTGGGGCCGAAACAAGCGTAAGGTGTTAACCGGTTCGATAGGCGTATGTGGATTAAGGGCATCAAGCTCCAGCCAACACCTCCGAAGGGTTGCAGATAGCACGCCGTCAGATTGATTGGTTCATTTACGCGAGAGTTTAATGGACCGTATCAATCAGTGCACCTATTATGCATAACTCGCCGCTCATATATCGTGGTTCAGCCGATTATCGTTGACAGATCGAACCGGTACAGCCGATCTGACAGCTTGGATTATTGCCGAAATTAGAGTGGATCACCACAAACAGTCCGGTAGTCCGGCGCGAAGTTAGCGTTAGTTTGATTATGTTTGATTTATGCGTGTCTGGTTTAACCGCCCAGTGGGCTGACCAGTCCCATGGCGAGGTCACCACTCTCACCTGTCCCAAAAGCGCTGAGGTAACAAGCGTGTATGCAGGACGTGTTAAGCGGCCGCATCAGCGTGAGGCAGAGCAACAATTCGAAAGGTGGTAGTACTTTCTTCGGATCGTAAATTTGGCGAGTGACGTAATTTTGCGCCATTCGAATCTCTTGCCTCCGTTGGCCGTCCGTCACCCGACTTTTCCCAAAAGTCTCGGCGGAGGAATGGATAAGAACGAACTTACATAAAACACTGCATACCTTTCCGATGGTGAAGAATTTGAAAGTCTGGACCGCAAAAAGTCTGGCGCTCCGAAGCGGATACTTTTCCTCGATCTTTCACTCCGGAGCGGGAGCGCTTCGGTTGGTGTTTGGCCTTGATGAATCATGTCCGGACCAGTTTGGAACCCGGTGGAACGCGTCGGCAGGCGTTCTGAGCAGGGATCGTTCGCAATCGGTAAAAGTGATCTGTCCTTGAGCCTATTATGAACCATTGGCCGTTGTTTAACGATGTGAGAAGAGATGGTTAATGCCTTCAAGCTTGTGGACTAGAGTGGTCTAGGCAGGTATTTCTTAAATAGAATATAATTTCGGATTATTTGTAAGCAGCGAGCATAACCTGCAATTTTTCTTACGTTGTCTTACAATAATAACTAAATCTGATAATTACTTCTTCTACTCCCGCTGTCGTCCGTTCGAAAATAAAAAGGATCGCCATTAACGATCGCCACTCTCAAGTACCTCCTTCCTGTTTTGGTCGTAAATTCCACAATCGCAACCGTCGAAGGAGCGTTCCGTCTACGCGTCAGGTGGACGCCAATTTTGAGCGCCTTGAAAAAGTCCAACGTAGATGACGACCTTGCCGGGAGGCATTTCATTCGATTGAGTATCACCAGACAGAAAGGGAAGAAATGGAATGTCAAAAGAAATGGAGGACAGCACTCCGACCGAAGGGGGCTACAGAGGGCTCGCCCGATGTCAGACTCCCCACGGAGCTCGGGGTCATGAATAATTAAGGTTTGTGGTGCACGGCACGGCTGTAATCACAATGTACGGCGGATGCCAAGCGACCCGGTTGTGGTCTGAAACTTCCTCAGGAGTCAAAAGTGTATCAAGACATATCAGGTGAAAATTGGCAAATTGTTCCCACCCGTTGCCGTGATGGCTGCCGCGTTTTTCTTGACCACCCGCACTACATGTGCTCCCTTTGCGGGGAAACTTGAACCGGCGAGCAAGGTCGTTGATCGAACCCGGCCTAAACGTTATGCAGAGACAACGACGACGGCCCTGTTCCAACGGCAACACACCGTTTGTGGGGAAAAAATATTTGCGTCCGCCAGGGAAAAAAGGGGTATCGGATGTGAAAAATCGGCGCACAGTGCTCGAACCAGTTCGGGAAGCTGTGCTGCTCCAAGAATAGCTAACCTCATTCGCCTAGTGCGTTTTCGCTGCGTGGCACGATGCGTTCCGGTTGCTGTCATCCGGGGGTGGGCGGTACACTACCGAATCGCGTCCCACCGTTCACCGTCGACCGATTGTTGTCCCGATGATGGCCCAGTTTTCCTATTCTCCGGTCTATTCGGCGATCGGTAACGGAACGTTTTTTCGCACCCGAAGACACCGCCGTGGTCGCCTTCCGAATTTTTCCCTGTCGCACCTTTCCCGAAACGGAAAGCGTGGCGCCATCGCCATCGCACACCGTTACCGTAATGTGGCTTGACATGCGGACGGGCGGACGTCGTTTGGTCGTGGGAAAACCCTGCCTACCTGCCACGTTGCCGACGTTCACGCTCGCTTTGGGGGGATGGAATTTGAAGGCATATGATCGGGGCGGCGTGGAGTCGTTAAAATTTGTCTCTTCTCGTTGGCCGAACGCTGTCAGATAAACGTTTCGATGCCTCGATAAACTGCTAATGCTCGTACGTAATTGTGTGCTGTAATGTGATTTCGGTTCTGCTACCTTTTTTCTCAGTTTCTTATTTGTTAACGACAGTTGCTTTCACGAGAAATTTGACAGTTGGAAAAAGACCAACTTTCGATTTTGCGATGAAACTTTACTCTTCCAGGATCGAACATGCAACTTTAAACGCCCCAAAATACTTCCGCTTCATTCAATATTCTTTTCTGATTGAACAAAATTTATAAAAAAGATTCAAAATAATTAAGTAACTTATACGAAATTCTCTCTTATTTTCCTTTTAATCGTTTTAATATTAAAAACTTTCTATCTATCTTGTATTTATTTGAGTACTAATTTTGGTCAATTTTAAATAAATTTTCCAATTCTTCGTTCTTTGAGATATGATTAAAAAAAAAATCAGATATATGTTTTGGGTAACTGTACCAATAGTGGCGCACTTAGTCATGTTTCTAACAATATAATGCAATTTATAAATGTCTATAACAGAATATTTTACAAATGCCTGCTAAACTAAACTAAACTATAAAAATGTGATAAAATATTCCATAAATGTACTACATTCATGTTAATCAATTATATCGGTGGATGTAAGTAGTGAAATCATGATTCTGTAGTGATTTATAGCCTTAAGTAAACATTCTTTAAAAATTCTAAAGGAATCTAGCGTATTAGTACAACTTGTTTGGCAAATATGAATTTTGGAGTTTCTATGTTACGAAGTGGGAAGTTATATATTTTAAACACTTCGCAGAAGATCAAAGAATATTTCATGCAAGGACAAACAACGCTATTTTATTTATTTCTTCGTAGAAATAGCATTTTATTGCACTACCTCCACTATTGGTACTAGCACCACTATGGGACCACTTACCATACTTATTTATTTATACTTATTTATTTGTACCAGTTTTGTTTTGTTTCTCATTGTTTACATATAAAAAATACCCTTCATACCGGACGGCTTTAGACTCTGTTGAGATCTTTAAGGTTCTTCGGTTGTTCTGCCTAGCGCGTTGTCTACTGTTGTTTCCGCTTTAAACAACAATTTAACCGACAGAAATCACCGGTCACCAAACCGTCCCGAGCAAACCAAAAGACCATTCAATCATCTAGATTTGGGGTAAATCTGCCCGAACGCTTGCACTCCATCATCCGCTCGTAAGCGGTTGATCGACGGCTGATGAAAAGTCGGTCCATTTGTTACGTATTTAATACCGTGAAGGTGAGACGAGCGTAGGCCCGAAACAGAGGAGGGGCTGAGGATGGCAGGGGGAAAAAATGCAACCCGGCATGAAATGAAAATATCGTCCAATATCTAGGTTATGGCTTCCCGTTTGTGAGCGGGCAGCAGGATGTACGCCCGGTCGGCCAAAGGACGCTACGGAGCCGAAGGAAAATCCCACCGGTGCCGCTGGGGAAAATACAACATGGAGACGGGTGGTACGGTGTGTCGAGCCATGCATTTTCCGCACCCAATTTACATTGCTCGCACGGTGGTAGTACGCTTGACATTTCGGTACCGGTCGGATCGTGTCATGCCATGCACGGCGTCGTTTGGCGAACGTTGACAGGTCCCTGAGAAGATCCCCTGGTAAAGCGGGAGGCCACCAGTACACTTGCGGTCAGACCCTGTGGTACCAACCAGAAGATGGGTAGGAAGCGAGGCAGGAGAGGAAAAACGGGAGATTGGTCACCTCAAATTGAGCGGAAATAAAAGATTGTCATCAACCGTGGATTGCAGTACGGAAGAAGAGTGGCTCGAGGGGAGAAGAGAATCGATGTGCCGAGGAAAAACAGTATCTCAGTGCGTTTATGATCGTGTTGCCTCCAACCTAGTGGGTTTAAAGTGTGTCCTCCGGTAGTGCAGATTAATCCGGTGCAATTTTTGAATCGCATCAAAAGAGAAAGAAAACCCACACATACAGCAACAGTCAGGGAACATGTCAACGCCAGCAGAGGTTGGGATGATTTGGTAGCAAAATTTCGAAAGTGCACGATATATGGCAGGAGGAATGGTTTTTGTTTCTCTTTCCCTTGCAGCAGGTTGCATCGTAGGACCATTTGCCGAATTGCATCAGTGAAAGGGCCGAAGATGCAGAACAGTTGTTCGTTTTTTCGAGCGTCACTGACAGCCGAATTTCGCAGGAAGAAGCAGTCACGGACGGTGGATTGCGTAACTGAACGCCAAAAACCGAGTGCCGGTTCGAAATCGAAAGTCCTCACGATGCTGTCCTACAGGCATTGGCTTACACTCGATGCTGTAATCGGTTGCACTAGGGTGCACTTCTTTCTTACTGCCTCTATCTGAAACATCATTTGTGACGAATTTGACAGTTGCTCGCGCGCGGACAAACCAGCAGGGAGCGAATTCAAATTGGAACGTTCGTTTTCAATTTGTCGAGCCGAGCGCACGTTGATCGCCGCGTGGAAAGGTTTCCCACCGAACGCAGTGCAAGGTGCAGAACTTCACTGCAGATCACTTTGCCGGTTCGAAATCCATTCAACAGGTTGCCGGTGGCTTTAATGTTATCGCTATTTATGAGGTAGTTTAACCGATATGACACATTTCAATCCGTTTGGGTCAGTCGATGCGGGCTTGAGTTGAGAGTTGGTTCAATCAACTGTTACTTTCGTACAGTTGGGATGAGGTGGAAACGATGTGCTTATGAGAACTGTGTGGGCATTTATGGATTTTTTAAACAGTAAAATTTACGATTATTTTACTGTTTATCGTCTGATTTTCCTAGCTTACCGGGGATAAATGATTTTAATTAAATTTTATAGCGAAACATATTTTTGATCATTTTAGCCGTTTTATATTTTCCATTTCTATGAATTTGTAAGCTGACTGTTTTAAATTTGTAATTATTAGAAAACAAATTTAAAAGGGAGTAGGTAGAGAATAAGAAAACATTATGAAATATTGCAACACATTTTTTTATATTTCAAAACCTCAGTGATTTTCTTTCAAAAATTAAGTGTGAATGCTTTGTGGATATAGTTCTGAATCTGTTACTAATTGTCAATGTCTTATGATGCCTTAAATATAAAGTTAAAGAATATTTGCACCAATTCCTCCCAATAAGTCCAAAATAGAAGAATGGTTCCATCAAAAGTTTAAGCATGACATGGATGGTTCATTATGGATATAAATAAATTTATTTTGAAAATATCTTGATTCTCTCAATATCTTTCTTAGATCTTTTTTATAGAACCTACATTTTTTGTTTTAATAAAAATAATTTATGGGTCTTAGCACATTAATTGTTCTTATTGATTTAAACCAGATTCAATATTTCTTAATTTTTTACATTACTTAATTTTAGACCTTAGTATTACAACGTGACAGCAAAGTTTCGTTGGATAAAAATTATCGTTTTTGCTCCTCAGAATGTTTTAATTTAAATAAAGTTTGATAAGAATGATTAATAAACAAATAGAAAGAAAATCAATACAATGTGTGAAAGCTAGCACACAAATGAATAACAAGAAAAGAAGCAAAAACCTGATACGTGAAGTATATCGACTATCCAATGCTAACCTGAAGCCTTGAACTCCTCAGCCATATATGGAAACAAACTATTAGAAGTATACCATTTATTGCAGCCTTGAAAATGCATTCGCAATCCCATCGTGACTATGCCGCTTAGAACCGCATTCTTC
>KE525273.1:41286-52519 GCA_000441895.2 Anopheles sinensis | reverse complement strand
GCTGAGTATTTGTGGGACCAGCTCGGTGTCATCTACTACGAACTTCTTAAACCGGGAGAAACAATCACTGCTGAACGCTACCGGAAGCAATTGATGAGTTTAAGCCAAGCACTGCGTGAAAAACGATCAGAATACTCATCACGCCACGACAAAGTTATTCTGCTGCATGACAATGCTCGGCCACATGTTGCGCAACCTGTAAAAAACTACCTCAATACCATCAAATGGATGTTTTACCGCACCCGCCGTATTCACCGGATCTGGCACCATCGGATTTCCATCTGTTCCGATCCATGGCACATGGATTGGCTAACCAGCAATTCTTCTCCTATGAAGAGATCCAGAATTGGTTGGAAACCTGGATTGCGTCGAAAAACGAATCATTTTTCAGAAAAGGAATCCGCGAATTACCCAAAAGGTGGAAGAAAGTGTTAAATAATAATGGCCAATACTTTGATTGACCCTATTTCCACAAATAAAAATGCCACGAGTAAAAATAAACTTATGAAAAAACGGCCGTTTTTATTTGCGCACCTAATACAATGAAAATAATGCAAATTAAACAAGATAAGAAGGAGTATAATAAAGAAAAACTTGGAGGAAATTCAATTTTTCATACATTTTTAACACATTATTTAATTAGTTGTTCTTACATTATTGAAATAGTTGTTATAGAGAAAACAATTTGATATTTTATAAAATAAAACGACAATGTAATCATGCTTACATAATCCACCTCAAACGACGAGCGTTCGTCATCCAGAAACCTGAGAAAAATAACTCATTAAATCATGCAACGAATTGGTTTAAAATTTTTAAGTTTATATGAATCACATGGCAGGTTTTCTTTACAAGTTTTCCCTTTTCAAATAAACAAATTAATCGTAAATTTTTACCAAAGAATGATTCACCCTGCCCTAGATAGTGTTAAACCATTTGTAGTATTGGTTCGGAATTCTATTAGCTTGTTTTAATATTGCATGGTATATCAGTCAGTCAAATAAGACATTGTTTATGTAAAATTTTGTATTAAAATTTATTATTGTACAATATTGTACATTGACAATGTCCACGTGGTGCACCACAACCGTCGTTTTGTTTTTGAGATGGAACTGGGTTCACTGATCCATTGATAGGAACTAGATGGGTGCAACGAAAAGCTTACCACACTAGCCGTTGCCTCGAGCTGTCAAACTTCGAACCAAAATACAAACTAGAATCGAAGAAGTGGAGTGTTTAGGGATTGTTTTTCAGGAAAATTTTCACAGAAAAATGGATTCCGAAGACGCAACACACACAATTTTCGATTCGGCGGTAAGTAGTGAACACATCGCACTAGCGCAATGTCGTTCCACCGCCTCCATGGCGCTGCAGCGAGCGATTCCCTGTAGTGCTGTAAGGATGTAAACATTGCGCTTTCTGCATGTAGTTCTGCATGTACAGCTAAGCCCGTTGATCCCGCTACAAGCAAATACAAAAATGATTGTTAGAGTTTATGCTAAAATGCTATCGATGCGTGTATTGTGCCTCGTATATGAATTGATCTTCGTAATAAGAGTTGTGGTTTAAACGAATGTTTGCTTCCCTATTTACAGTCGTCCCTGCAAGAGGGCTGCCGGTTGCCGGTGAAAATGAGCGGGACGAACGATTGGCCGTTGGCGGAAATCATCAGCATTAGGGAGGGCTCGGATAGGAAAAACTATTACTACGTACATTATGTAGATTGTAAGTATCCCATTCGAGACGAACGCAATGTTTTCCAACTTTTGAATTCTAATCGCGCGCTTTTTTACCGACAGTTAACAAACGACTAGACGAATGGGTAACGGAAGAGTTTTTGGATATGCGCAAGGTGCAGTTCCCCAGTAAGGACGGCCTCACGACGGGCCAGAATACGGGCGTAACGACGCCGAAGAAATTACCTCCCGCCCTCACCTGCTCCCGGCCCGTCAGTCCCGTGCAGACGCCCACCGAAATCACGGTGAACGGTGGTGCCGTGCTGGAGGCGGCCCTGCAAAAGAAAATCAGTCGCAAACGAAAAGCCACCTCCACGGAAAACGAGGACAACTCGGAGGATGTCCCGCCAACCCCGACACCGCGCCAATCGGGCAGCATGGTGGCGCACCACGATGACGTGGTGACGCGCATGAAGAACGTGCAGCTGATCGAGCTCGGACGCCACCGGATCAAGCCGTGGTACTTTGCGCCCTACCCTCAGGAAATGTGCTCCCTGCCGTGCATCTACATCTGCGAGTTCTGCCTCAAGTACCGCAAGAGTCGCAAGTGCTTGGAGCGGCACACGAAAAAGTGTAACCTGCGCCACCCGCCCGGGAACGAAATCTACCGCAAGGCCACGATCAGCTTCTTCGAGATCGACGGGCGGAAGAACAAAAGCTACGCCCAAAACCTTTGCCTGCTGGCGAAGCTGTTTCTCGACCACAAAACGCTGTACTACGACACCGATCCGTTCCTGTTCTACGTGATGACCGAGTACGATTCGCGCGGTTTCCACATCGTGGGCTACTTCTCGAAGGAAAAGGAAAGCACGGAGGACTACAACGTGGCGTGCATACTGACAATTCCACCGTACCAGCGGAAGGGCTACGGAAAGCTACTGATAGAGTTTAGTAAGTGCGGGAAAGCGGGAAAGGAAATGTGATCCACTGAAGTTAACGCGCGCGCGCGCGCTCTTTCTTTCCCCCCAGGTTACGAACTATCCAAATTCGAAGGAAAAACGGGTTCACCGGAGAAACCATTGTCCGACTTAGGGTTACTATCGTACCGCAGCTATTGGGCGCAGACGATACTAGAAATACTTATCCTCCAGAAGCCAACGGGAGACAACGAAAAGCCACAAATTACGATAAAGTGAGTGAGGAGCAGCCATACGCTTGTGAATCGAAATGTGGATTTACTTACACGCGCCCGGTTTTCTTTTTCCAGCGAAATTTGTGAACTAACGAGCATAAAGAAGGACGATGTCATCTCGACGCTACAGATACTGAACCTAATCAACTACTACAAGGGCCAGTACATCATCTGCATCAACAAGGAGACAATAGACCAGCACCGGAAGGCGATGGACAAGCGCAAGATTCGCATCGACTCCAAGTGTCTCCACTGGACGCCGAAAGACTGGACGAAACGATCGAAATGGTAGAGCAATGGGAGTTTTTTTTTTTGTGGGAAACGGGGGCAGAAACGAACAGCTTGAGGGTGCCGTAGATTGGTCGTCGTGCGTGTCGTGTAGGATGTATTGAGCGGTGTTTAGCTAAAGATCTCCTTTCTTTTGCATGTGTGTTCGGGTGCGTTCGTGTTCCTAGGTCGATAAGTTTAGGCGGTAAACAGAGTGGGAAGAAGTTGTGGAATTGCGGGAAGCTACGAATCAAAGCGGGCTTTTCTCGTGGTTCCTCGCGCAGGCGGAAGAAAGTCATAGAGCGGATGGTGGCCGTAGGGAAAGGGGTTGGTGTAGGCACGCGTAAGGTTTGAGAGAGAGGAAGAGGAAACAAAAAAGCGATGGTATTGACAATTCCAGTTTTTTTTAGATTTTTATTTCAATCTCTACCGCGCGCGATGGGCGTATTGTAGAGACACACCGTCGCGGCGTGTCAGCGGAAGCGGAGCGTAGGAAAAATAAAAAAAATACAAAGTCAATTTTGAAGTTGCTGTTGAGCACGGGTTTGAAAGAAAGAAGTAGATTAGAATGCACCGTAGCCGTCCGGGGTGTACGCACTGGAGGGTGGAGGAGGTGCAAGCCGTGGTTGCGGAGGGAATCCACCCACGGGCGGTCTCGGGGGGAAACCGGGGAGCTGTGGTGGAGGTGGTTGTGGAGGTCGCACCGCACCGGGTGGTGGTGGTCGGGGTGCGCTTGGGGCCGGAGGTGGTGGTGGGAAGGGTCCTGCGTTGCTTCCGGCGGGTGGGAACGATGGTGGAGGAGGTGGAAACGGTGCGGAAGGTGCGGGTGGTGGGGCAGGGGCACCAACGGGTGCGGGAGGTGCCGGAGCTCCCGGTTGTTGCCAAGGTGGCGGAGGGATCATCCTTGGCGGTGGCGGAAGACCAAGCGGCGCGGATGGCAGTGGAGGTTGTGGCTGAACACCCATCGGTGGTGGGAGTGGTGGGGGTGGAATCGACCCAGGACCACCGTATCCGCCCGGCGCTTGTGGAGGCGGTGGCATTACCGGTGGCTGCGGTAACACGGCGGCCGCCGCCGGATTGGATGGTGGTGGTGGGGGGGCCAGTAGTGGCGGTGGCATCATTGGGTGACCGCCCATCATGCCCGGATGCATTGCGGGCGGGGCCGGAGCATCGGCGAACAGTTGATGAGGACGATCGGCGTGCGAGAGTGGGTTCTGAGCCGCCAGCAAACGTTCCGCCGCCGATCCGTGCCGCTCGCCCTTCGAGTCCTTCTTAAACGCATACGACACCGAAATCGGTCGATTGCAGAGATACTGGCCGTTCATCGCGTCCATCGCGGCATCCGAAGCTTCAAAGCTGGCGAAGTTGATGAAGGCGAATCCTTTCGAGTTGCCCGTTTCCGGATCGCGCATAATCTTTGGCGTCTGCAGGATCACACCGAAGGCGGAGAACGTGTCGTACAGCAGCTTCTCGTCGACCTCCAGGTCCAGGTTGCCGATGAATATGTTCGCCCCCACATCCAGGCTCTTCTGGTGGGCCGAGGCTTTGTTGACGCGGATCGGTTTGCCGTACAGCTTGATCATGTTCATAATCTTTATCGCGTAGTCCGCATCCTCTTCACCGAGGAACTCCACGAACCCGTAGCCCTGATGCATCTGGGTTACGCGGTCCTTCGGCATGTGCACGTTCACTACCGGGCCGCTTTGCACGAACAGTTCCCATAGTAGCGTTTCCGTAACCTTATCGTCTAGCCCGCCCACGTAAATGGTGGCATCTGCAAGAGAAAAAAAGCAACAATGTTAGGCAAACGATATAAACAAAACGATGCTAAGGAACGAGGTAAGAAATATCGCACAAAAATCCTATGTAAACTATCACAATACGCGTTTTAATACAATAATAGGGTGAGGAACTAGTACTGGAACCATTTTACGAAGGCTTATTTGCAAATGGATAGTAAAAACACTAGAAATTTACCTTGATTACGCTCTGCAATTGGACCGGCTGCCATTTTATTTGTTTATTTAATTGTAGTGATTCATAATGGCGGTCGAGTATAAAAATGACATTTGATCGTCAAACCGACCCGGGAGCTTCAAGCACCTTGACTTAAATTTCATATTTGCCAAAAACTGTTTAATATTAAGGTTGATTTGAACAATGATCAATTAAAATGAAGTTATTTTTAAGATAAACAACTTGCATTACAAACGTGTCTTTTAGAATTAATAGTTTTTTAATTAATTTATTCTACGGGAAAGATATGAAGAAACCTTGGTCGCTTAACGCTGAAAAGGCTTTAAGTTACGCGTAACGCTACCTTCTGTCAAAGAATCAAATTTCGCGCGGGAATTTGTAAATAAATTAATTCGTAAACAAATTCACCGGGGAAGTGCAGTGTTTAAGTGTTTTGTGTTTTACTAGTTGAATTATGATATACGTTAGGAAAAATGATACAATTCAAAACGGAAAAGGATCTTCCACCTCCGGAAACGGGTACGGACTACGCGTTTCCTTTTTTACCCTACGACATTCAGCTCGACTTCATGCAATCCTTGTACACCGTGCTGCATAATGGAAAAATCGGTATCTTCGAAAGTCCAACCGGAACCGGAAAATCGCTTAGTTTAACGTGCGGTGCCCTAACGTGGCTGAAAGACTACGAACGTTTGGTGGAAGATGAAGTACGTGCCAAAATCGATCATCTCCGGGCGGAGATCGCCCGGTTGGAGAAGGAAAATGAAGTGGCCAGTGACTGGATTACGGGACAGTACAACGCAATGGGCCAGCGGAAAGAGCTGGGCGAACTAACCGTCTTCAGGGATACGCTGGAAGCTTATAAGAAGTATCTGTTGCAGTTGAAAGATAAGGCGGTGCTACAAAAGATACGATGGGTTTCGGCGAAGGAAGCCGCCGATCGAAAAGCCGACACGCTGAAGGAGGAATCGCTCTTGAAGCAGGATGTTGTACTCGATGAGGATGAATTTTTGATTCCCAATGAAAGCGATGACAGTGATGGAGATGAGGATGTTGAGGAAAGGAAAGAAGAACTCGAACGCTATCGTCCAGTGCAGGTGATATTCTGCAGCCGGACACACTCCCAGCTGGGTCAGGTGGTCGGTGAGGTGAAAGAAACGACCCACTCGAAAGACTTACGGTTAATGTCACTGGCCTCTCGTCAAAGTCTCTGTATTAATGCGGAAGTTCGGAAGCTGAAAAGCAACACCTTGATTAACGAACGCTGCCTGGAACTGCTGAAAAAAGGTGCAAAGGCCAACGGAAACACCAACGGAGAAGATGGCAGCAGTAACGCAAAGAAACGCCGCAAAACGGGCCAAAAAAGCTGTCCCTACTACAATCAACGTGCAATCGAAGGGCTGAAGAATGGCACCCTGTTCGAGGTGCCCGATATTGAGGATCTCGTGAAGGCTGGAACGCGCGAAAAGGCCTGCCCGTACTATGCGTCGCGTGCAGCAATTCCCGACGCCCAGATGCTCATGGTTCCGTACCAATTGATCTTGCACCGGCGCACCCGCCAACAGTCCGGGATCGATCTTCGTGGTTCGGTTGTAATTATCGACGAGGCGCACAACTTGCTCGATACGATCGCGTCCATTCACAGCCAGGAGCTGAGCTACGAGCAGCTGTCCCAAGGGAAGATGCAACTGGCCGCTTACAAAGCACGTTACTTTGCCCGGTTTTCCACGAAAAACCTTCTCCGGATCAATCAGTTGATTTTCATCGCTACCCGGCTGGGGAAGCTGCTGTCAACGGAGGTTAAGCCGCTCGGTGGTTCGAACGAAACTCCCACCCAAGGATCTCGAATGGTACAGCCCCAAGAACTGCTGGTCGAGGGCGACATATTCAATCTTAATCTCACCGATATTCTAGCGTTTTGTGAACGAACGCACATTGCACAGAAAGTTCACGGATTTGCGCAAAGTTGCCCACCGGAACTGCTCGATCCGGGTGCTTCTGCTCGGCCAAAAGTCGGGACGACTTCCAGTGGTTCATCAAGTGGATTGAAAGGTTTACTCAAAACACTTGAGGAGGAAACCAAGCGTAAGGCACAGTTGAAAAAGAAAGGTCGGCCAACATCCAAAACGACGGTGGAAGTAGAAAACGAAACCAATCAGGAGAATGCAACTCCGGAGCAGAAGAGTCAACCCACGGGGAATGTCATACGTCCTTTGCTTAGCTTTCTCGAGTGCCTCACGGAGGACAGTAGTGGTGATAGTCGTGTGCTGTTGACGTTGAACGGGAAGGATCCGGCGCAGTCGAGAATGAAGTATCTTCTCCTTAATCCGGAGGCTCGGTTCGAGGAAATTGTGCAAAGCTGTAGATCGGTGAGAAACGTAGCATTACGTAGGGGAAATAAATGTATTCTAATTTTGTATATTTCCGTTCTATTTCCAGGTGGTGCTGGCGGGAGGTACGATGCAACCGACGGAGGAGTTAACCGAACAGATCTTTCGCAATTGCCGCGAACGGGTAACGATCAAAAGCTACCCGCATGTGGTTCCCAAGGATGCTGTCTTACCGATCGCACTTGCACGTGGTCCCTCGGGCAAGGAGTTTCTATTCAACTATAGCAATCGTCAGAACCCGGAACAAGTATGTGAACTGAATGATTTCTTAAAAGAATGAAGTGAATTATAACCTCTTCCTTCACTATCCTTTACAGATGACTGAGCTTCAATCGACCCTTCTCAACCTGTGCCAGATCGTACCGCACGGTGTGGTGGCCTTCTTCAGCTCCTACGACTACCTGGAGCTGTTCTGCAGCAAGTTGGAGCAATCGGGCAACCGGGCGCGTTTGGAGGAGCGGAAGAAAATCTTCCGCGAGCCTCGGGCCGCCGGTCAGGTCGAGAAAACGCTCCTCGACTATGGCCGGGTGGCAAAGTCGGCCACCGGAGCGCTCCTGCTCAGCGTCGTCGGTGGTAAGTTGAGTGAAGGATTAAACTTTTCCGACGAACTTGGCCGGTGTGTGGTGGTGGTGGGTTTACCCTATCCGAATCGTACCAGTCCGGAGCTGGCGGAACGGATGCGTTATCTCGATCGAACGCTGGCCCCGACGGCGAACGTTCCCGGTGCGGCTGGCAATGAGTATTACGAGAACCTTTGCATGAAAGCCGTCAATCAGTGCATTGGCCGTGCCGTACGCCATATACGGGACTATGCGGCGGTCGTGCTGCTCGATTCGCGCTACTGCAACAGCGATCGCGTCCGGCGGAAGCTTCCCGTGTGGATCTCGGAGCGTTTGACCTGCGTCGAAAGGTACGGGCAGGCGCATGGGAGTTTGGTGAAGTTTTTTCGCGATCATAAAACGAAACGGGGAGAATAAATATCATCTTCAGTACAGGGAAACTGGCTCGTCCGCTTGAAATATTTTCGGATTTTGAGAAATTTATAATAGTTAAACACACATGTCTGTTGTTATGATGGGCTAGTTTAGTCCAATGTCGTTTATATTTTCTTCAAACACAGACGTTTATCCGACACATTTCGTAGCGAATTCGTGTAACAAAGGAAAAATTATGCGCTTTCTTCTTGCATGCTTGCTTTCGCATTCCTTTCATTTTCATATTTTAGTTCCTCGCGAGCCTTATTATCCGTTAGTCCCTTTGTAATGGACTGGTTTTTATTTCCTTTTTCTTTATATTCTATGGATCCCTCATTATGCTTTTCCATTTTCCAATCAAAAACGCATGCCACCAATTTGCCTATGACCTTGGCGAGTAGTTATATGATCTTGGATCGTATTGTGATTTGCTTTATTTTAACATATTTCATGCACGTTTTTAAATGCCTACTGTGTTCTTTTAACTTGTACTCTTTACTTTCTCTTATCCGATGACACTGTTGCTATGGTTTGGTGGTTGTCATGTCGTCTTTTTAGCTGATATTATATTTATGTTTTGTTAGAACGCAGCAGTTTGTTGTTATCGGTGCAACACTTTTGCAATATTGTAAATGTTTCTTACAGAAAAAAAAACAAACTACGCTTAATCCATCAGTATATCAAGGCGCATCTCCCCCTCTTTAAAGCACATTGTACAGGAATTTGAATGTGTGCACCACACCTCCACACCGATCTTCTCGTACGAAAGAGTGCGTTCACATGGTGGAAGCATTGATTGGTAAATAGTTATCCGTTTTTAATATCAGTTTCATCTAAATACCGGTACATCTAGACTTTTCCTTTTGATAAGCGATGTAGCAACGAAGGCAGCATGGTTTTTGTGTGTGCACGTGTCGGCACGTTATAGTCACATTTCATTTCACCATTGTATTTTCTAATATGCATGCGATGGATGTTGGGGTTGACATTTGATGTAAGATGTTGGATTTCTTTGAAAGTCCTGTTACAAACCGAACTAGTAGTGTCATTTTTGTACGGTCGTTACAAGAGACTGGATATGAAACCAAGCTGAACTAATGAAGGTGGAACAATACATTGATATAGACACGATGTTTTGTTTGCGCATAGCTGTTAAAAGATATTGTACTTTATTTTTGCAGATTTTCTTTTTTCACGTTTGCTGAACATTAACGCGCTATATTCCGTACGTTCGTATAGCGATGGTACTTTTGTTGGAAAGCCTGCTTGTAAATGAATTTTTAACGGACTTTTTTTTACATTTTCCATCGACCTTTGTTTTCCTTGGATCTGGAAATCTACCAACCAGTAGGAAGGCCTAGCTACTTCTACGCTGCTCTGACACTAGAGTTTCCATTCGTCGTTCGCTGATTTGTAAACTTATTTGCTTGCATTTTGTGTATCGTCTCGTCAAACGCGCTCTCCTCTGGAAATGGAACTGTAACTTTTAAGAGATTTTCGTACAACGTTCCTGCCCACCTAACCCCTAAGTTCGTATCAGATTTAAATCTCTCTCGTCATGATTGTGGTTTGTTCCTCCTGCAACGCGCGTCCGCAAACATTCACGAGGCCGACTGCCAGGTACAAAGTAGAAATTTTGTTTTCATTCGGTTCGGATTTGCTTTCGATTACACGCTGTTTTGTTTGTTTGTTTTTCGTTGCGACATTTTTTTCTTAGTTGTTGGTAATTTGCGTTCAATTACATTTTGCCATCCAGCAAATCCAGCCGTGGGATAATAAATAGACGTAAAATAACGCATGGTACGGCGACTCAAGCAGGTGAGTCAAAAGAAAATGAAAATGTTAGTAGCTGTGGTATCCTCCTGTTGGTTTCTATCGCACTTAAGACACGTTTGTTGAGTTGCACTTTTAGCGTAGCATTTCCTGCACGACATTCAATATCTTTAACATTAAGCGTTTCACATACTTCCGGCACTTGTTTGTTTTTCTTCGCGTGTACGCCACCCTGCTTTTGTTTTTCGAATATATCACACTTGGTATTCTCTGTTCTTTTTCCGCTCCGTTATCTATTCTACAAAAGATAAATTGCATTTGATTGCCGCCTTTTCCACGTTATAGAGGAGAATGATGTTTTTTTTTGTCGTCTCTTATAAGCAACACTAAAGCAGCTTTAATTGGTCGTGAGTTCACATTCGTATTCATGTTTGCAAATTTGCTTTATACAGTTTTCAAGACATACACCATACATACAATGTACATTAAAGGCTAGCGATGATCGGAGCAACACGACGATCGATCTCGGTTTGCTTCTGGATTGTTTACCGTTTATTTGTTCTTGTTTGATTGATTTATTTTTTGTTGTTTGCGTCTAGAAAAAATAACTAGTAACATGCGTAATAACCTATTCATCTAAATAGGAAGGCATTTTATCCAGTTTTGTTGATTTCAATTTTTGTGTCACTTTTTATCGGTGATTGTTTCTCCCACCCCCATCTTCACGTTTTCTGCATAAGGCTTGTGGCGGTAGCGACTCCTTGAACGGGTTTTAGTTTTAGCTTCACGAGTTTTGCACTGTTTTCACGTGCTCCAATCCCACATCGGAACACGTTTTCCTTCCTACAAAACAGGTGAAGCTAAGGTACTTTGGAAAAGCCAAAAAGTTCTACCATGATTTGTCATTTTCATTCCGGTATCGAATACAGTTCGTTGGACCGTTGTTGCGTATGTCTTCGCACCGCGAGCACGTCCAAAAATCAG
>KE525272.1:559747-594307 GCA_000441895.2 Anopheles sinensis | reverse complement strand
AACNCTTTTTCGCTCTGCTGAACGATACAATCGAATGATATACTGAGCACACTCCCGATTTCATAGCGTTTCAATTTACTCGAGCAGTAACTCGCAGGCTAACGGTGGCGTCGGTCTTATGCGATCGTTACTTGGGCCCGTTTTTTAACCCCCCAAGACTGATTTATTGCCATCCATTTTCCACCACTATCACGCTGGAAAATGGCATCAATCGAAGGTCAGGAAATCCACGCCTCCGGTGGTAAAAGGCAAGCACAACAATCCAGCAAAGTCATGGACGTCCATCAATGCGAGAGCTTAGTGATATTTTTAAACTCACTCATTCGCTTCTTTCGTTCAGGACTTTTTCCCGTCCGCCTCCGCATTTTTCCATGAATGGTCGATAAGGAAAACTTATGCTTCCACCACCTTCTGTGAGTATTGCGTGGGTGTTAAGGTGTTCGCCGAGGATCAGAAATTTATTTTTAGATTTTTCCTGTCCCACTGTAAAATAACAGAATGGTCCGTTGGTTTAGAAGAAGAGTGGAACGTTTGACGCACGGAAAAAGGTTGCTAAATAAAAATCTGCAGTGAACCCGGCATCTGTGCAATCGTGAGCTAAAGTCGATGGATCCGTATTTGTTTCCACATCAAGCGATATAGTACCCCTCTAAGGCTTTATGCCAATTACAACGAATCAAAACAACCCATCCACTCTCATGTTGTCTTCCGGTGTAGCAAGTTAACGAGCGATCCTTCCCTCCGGGGACTGTCTGGTGTCTGGCCAGCCGTTTACTCTGCAAATATGCAATCCCACTCTCGATACTGCAAACGATCAACTCAAAGCTAGCTTCTGCCGTGTGTTCTGGAACACCTTTCATCTGCGTCGCAAGCAAGTTGTAGCTTGTTTGGATGAATTACTATACCAACTTCCGGTTCGACTCGTCTAACAATTTACAACCGACAGACATTGAACCATGCACTGTTGGATTCTCTACTCCGCAATATCCAACCAGGGCTAACTTTCAGCCACACGAAAACAACCCACATGTGGTCGGTTCAACCGCCGCCATTGGATCCATCAAAATCTCTTTCCAAACGGATCAAGAGCTTGGAAACACCGTTACCGTTTCCGGCACACCACGACTGGCGCGCCCAATAACGACGCTCTAGAATCGCTGTAAAAAAGTTGAACTGTGGAAAGTTTTGTTACCTTCCTCTCTCTTCTTTATCGAGCAAGAAAAATTGACGGTACCGCTTTTGTTTTTTTTACTTTTCCGCCGAAACTAAAAAAAGGCGAACAACTGTTTGAAAATTAAAGCGGAAGTTCAGAATGGCTCTCCTTCACCCGTCGTCTGGCGCTTGGTGAAAATCAACCCTTCCACTGAGGAAAAACTTACTCAATCCATCCGTTGCCGATGATGACGGCGAGCAGAGTTGATGACTCTATGGCGTGCGAGAACCCCGGCGACGGCTGATACATAGTTTTAATTCATACTCCTTCGTCCTGCTCGATGAGAACGGGCGTTTTCCACCTCCTCTCAATGAAATAAACTGACCACCTTCACAATCGGCGCCATTTTCCGGTACAGAAAGTTAGAAACTTTGCATTACCGTACACTTTCACTTGGGGGCGACGATTGGACGCCGCAGCGGTGTGGTATTCGTCTGAGTAAACAAAATTTAAATTGAATTTACTACCATGGGGAGGTAAAATTGTCCGTAGGGAAAAGGGCTGCGATTTTCTCGTGAAGAAGAGGTATCCGAAAAGCACGGAAAAAACAGAGGAAACCTTCATCCTCTCGAAAGAGTGTGCAAAAGATTTGTTCGTGATAGATTTTAACTTGTCCCCTGAGTTATTCCTTCTTTCCACTTTCTTAGCTGAACGAGAGTTCAAAATAGCTTCGGAAACTCAGAACGCTGCTCTTTCTTTGCTTAAGATTTCATGAAAAAAATGTGGACCTTCGTCTGATGTCCCAAAATTAGAGCGATTGCTTTAACACACAACTAGTCAACACAATTAAGTTAGATCTAGGACTATCGATTGGAGCAAAACTTTTCCAAACTCCCCATCCCGATGTGTTCGCTATCTTAAAGCTCGAATAATTGTTCTAGGAAAAATATCCACACTCACTGGGACCGGTTCAAAGTCCTTCAAAGAAACACCGCTCGTTCGGTCGATTGATTTGTGGAAAATGGAAAAATAACACACGCGGCACGACGTTTGGTTTCAGAAGCACCATTCGGCAAAGCATTTTCCACTGGACTCCCCGGCTCGACTCTAGCTTTCCGTATCTAAATTGGTCCAATTAACGACTTGGCAAACATTTGGCCAAGCCTTCCGGAGAAGAGCCAAGCACACACATACACACACCAAAGGGAAGCTTTCACCGTGGGTGACACTTTTCGCACTCCGAACATCGAGTAGACTTTTGTGATTACCAGGCGTGTGTCAGTGTGTTGATTACGATGGCGTCGACCGTTTGGGTTTTGAGTGGAGAAACGCAACACAGCGGATGTGTGTAGTCTGCGAATTAATTCAATCACGTAAAATCACGAATTCGCACAAACGTCAACTTGAGCTCACGAGTCGGCTTAAAATGAGCCGCTGCCAGACGGCCTTGTGTCAGCTCACGTCGAAATTTATCCGAAGACCGAATGGAATGATTGGAAGGATCGATGCTGCAATTAAGAATGTACGACGCAAACAAGGAGAAAAAGGCGTTAACGTAACGATAAGTCAATAAAATTCCAACCACGTGTTCGCTAGAGTAAATTATCAACTAAACTCTTCAGTGTCAACCAAGCGTTTGAATACTTTGGATAATACTAGGAAGATTATCTAGATCTCTACTTATTGAAGTAAATAAAACATAAGGTAAAGCGTCCGGTGTATTGCTCAGCATGAGTTTTAAATGCCACCTACTGCAATTGCCATCTGCAGTCATTACTTTTTTTGTCCTCTTGAAATGGTTTGGACCACCAATGCCATGAAACTATTTCCGTATTCCCTGAGCGTCCGTAAAATAAGATACAATGCTTGCACGTCGCGCCGATCCAACGCCACATTACAGCGCAATGTCCTCTTCTCTCCGTTGCTTGCCAAAAGACGCCGCCATGGACGGTCATTATGCATGCATACCACATTTAACACAACATTAAATGGCACTTTTACACGCATTCGCCCACCGGTATTACCAATAGATTGGTGTTTATGGGTTGTTTTCCGTTCTGTCTCATTCCATTTCTCCCTCATACACGATCTTGTCCCCAAACGAAGTGCAAACATTTCTGTAAATATCCTTCGAAAAATCGATCTCTTTCATCGATGGTCAGGGGGGAGGGAAAGGAAACGCCATATTCCCATGTTAGGAAAATGTCGTCGAGCTAAGAGCGAATCATTGTGGGTTTGTGTGGACTAATCCCGGCATCAAGTGTGTGTTGTCGGCCAACACCCGAAACGATGTGCCATTTGGAAAACGTCACCACCGGACGCGGAAAAGTGTCCTTGGTCACGAGTGCATTTTGGCGCTGGTTATTCGGAACACTTAAGCCTCGAAAAAGCTGGTTTATTTTTCGACAATTTCCACACACAACCCTCACTTGGAAATCGAATGTTCGCCAGTGTTTTCGACGACGAGTGGAACCGAACTCTCGGAAGTGGTAGCCGGAAGTCGTGTCCTCTCGAAAATCGCCTCTTACGCGTTGTATTGCGTACGGATTCACGTGTCGCGACGTTGGACCGTGAACGTGAGGAAAACGAGCCCCAGGGCGGCCTGTGGCTATCTGAATTCCCCACTGGGACCATTTCGTACGGGTTCGGATAGACCGACGTCCCACGGGTGCTTAAATCCACCGACCCAGAGTATCGAACGTTTTCCACCTCTTGGCTGTCATGACGACTATCTCAACCTGCGATGAAGTTGTTTTTGCTGGAAAAAGATACTTCCAGAGTTCGGTCCGCGGGCATCAATAATGCTACCGAAGCGGTATAGTACGTTCTTCCAAACGGTTATTGCCATTATCGTTTGATCGTAATGGCTGTTACCTTGGTCTATGTGCAGGTTACCGCGATACTAGGCTCGTTGGAAACGGCCAATAATTGGCCATTTTTCGTTTGCAATCGAGGCATTTTCGGGAAGATCTATATTTTGCCCATCATTCTTGTGTTCTATTACGGATGGTAATAGCCATAAAATGTTACTTTTCTAAGCAATTTATTATTTCTTCTAGTGTAGTTGCTTAAAACGCAAGGAACGTCGTTATTTGGAAGTGTGTAAAAGGAACTAGAATTGTTTACAAAAATGTGCTTTTTCGAACCTCTCATCGGAAGAAAAAATCTTCTTCAATCCATTAACCCACTTACTTTCCCTGACCATCGTAAAAACCTTTTTAAGACATCACTTTCAATTTGCCACCGTAATCTACCTTCTCCGAGGGCTTCACCGTCGCCCGCTGATTCCAGGCTAGATAATGATTTTGACGAGTTGTCATCGTCTTCCGTTTCCCGTCGTCAGTCAAGGTGCTGATGGCTTCATGTTCAGCAAGGTGGCGAGCGGCCGGAAATGGTCACTCTTCCGCTCGGTAATAACATTCTCGACGCCAGAGCTTAGGGACATCGGTAAGATTCGGGAAAATGAGATTTCATCAACGAGATAAGCGACCTCGTAAACTGTTACTTAAGCCATCGCTTCGAATTAATTTTCCTCCCGCACAGCGAAGAAGACGGGATGGTACGTTCGATAATTTGACCCAACTGCATCGTCAGTTGTTAGTTTCAATCGTTTCACTCAATGTTAGGCATTTTGGAATAGGACAGGACAAGCCGCACGCAAATCTCGCTGACTGACCGTTCGTGAATTTTACATCACTGCACCGTTTTTAAACAGAACACTGTGTTTAATCACTTTTTCGTTTACAAAGCTGGATGCTTAATAAGTTTCTTTTATAGAAACCATTGAGTGTTGAATGAAGATGGCCGAGGATACAAAGTTTCCTTCCAAATGCTGAAGTACTTTGTACTGAATAAAATATGCTTCCTTAAGGACCTTATCTTCGTCCCTTCCTCCCCTATTTCTTCAGTCAAGAAAACCAAGCATTCCACCGCATCACCTTCTTCTAGCGGTTCTAGCGCAGGTCGGTTTGGTTTGCGCCTTAAAAGCCTATCCTCGTACCGGGTGATGATGTCCTACTTTTGGCTCATAATTTATGCAAACCCATGTGCTGTGCTTCCACCAGTCTGTCGCATGTTCGGTCGTTTGGGGGCTATAATTAAGATTGAAAATATTCCCTGCGACCGCCACCACTCATGAGAGGTGATTAAAAATTAACATTGCTTTAACAACAATGCAAAGGAATAGCCAAACAACGCATGCGTTTCTACGGGGAGTTATATCCTCGCGTATGATACATTTTGCGTTTGCCTGTTAGTTGATTGTGAAACGTTATTTTCTAGGCATGTGTTATTTTCTTTTGGAACTTATTAAATTCATATGTCACGCTTCTTTAAAACCCGGAAGAGGATAAAATTTAAAAATTTTCAACCAAAACATCGTGAGCTAGCTAGTAAAAATCCGCAGATTCTAGCGAAAACTATTCCCTTATCTTGCAATTTCCAACCAACACCTGCCAGCCTTCGCGTCATGCGAGACATCCCTTCGCACAAAGCATTTTATTTTGCTTCCGTTTTCCTTCCTACCGTGCAGGAGCACGTTCATTAATCAACCACGTTCTCCTATCTTCTAGCCCCCTCCCCTGTACACTGCCCTTCCGGTGCTTTCCGGTTGCCCTGTTCGGTGCCCTTCGCAGCAGGATAGTTGTATTACATTTCAACATCCTGGTTAGTGGCGCACCCGCAGGACGTTTGCGAGTTAAAAGCATAACGATTCATCATTAGCAGATGCGATAAAAGAGTGGTGGGGAAAAAAAAACTTCGGAGTGTCGTCTCTACTCCTGGGGAGGCCACCGTCCGAACATCCTGCGAGTAGTTTTTCCGACATCCTTCCGTCACACACACATACTTGTTTGATACACCGATCCGTTCTGATGCAACGTTCAGATTTTCTCACTGTGTGGAAGCGAATGAAAAGAATGAAAAAAAAAAAACTTGCGGAACTCTTGTAGGAAGTAATTAACATTAGTTTCTAGCACCGCTTCCGTCTCAGGACACATGCACTGTGGAGCGCAATCAATCAACAGCACAAGGGGGTCATATCACTTTCGCTTGTCAAATGCAATGAAAAATGAGCAACGATAGTTTTGCTGTTTGATTCGCATCCTTACCTGATTTTTCGCTAGACAAAATATGTATTATACAAATTGATAAAAGATCTTGTCCTGAATGACTTTGCTTTTACCATTTAAAACCCTTGTTATTTTTAGTTTTTAATTTATTTTATTACTTTTTTCGTTATTTTTTTCTATCGCACTACTTTTTTTGCAAAAAGGCATCCTTTTTGTCTTTAAGATGTTATTGGCTGAATTTTGGGACACACAAACAAAAATTTACTCAGAAAACTCGAGTAAAATAAATAGCACATTTAGTTGTCGTATTGTCGAAAGCTTATAAATTCCTTCGCTTTTTTCATCTACAATACTTTATCAAACATTCACTGATATCGAATGTAAACAGATGTTCCTACCGATCGGAAAAGTGGAAACACCCTTTCAATTACCGGGAAAATCGTACTCACGCCGGCCATTAGCAGATTGCAGCAAACCAATAATATCGGGCCGGAAATGAAACTAATAAGCTTCTCTTTTCTTACCTCTTTTCTTGTTGTCGCTCTCCCCTGCAGTGCAACCGATGACGTGGAAAAATCACTTGAACTGCTCGACAAGGTCCTGTCGGAGTTCGAGGAGGAGCCAGATCGCCTGAACCTTCACAACCACCACCACAACCACCACCATCATGCGGCGGTCGAGCCGGACAGCCCCTCGCAGGGCCACCAGTCGGAGGACGATGGTTACATGAGCATGAACGGAAGAAGGTAGGTTCACAGTCGCTTTTAACGGGGGCTGGCAATGTTAGTTCTATTCCCTCATGAACCTGATACGCATCCCGCTCGCCTAACCTGCGCCCGGTTGAATGAATGAAACCGGGTTGCCCGGAAAACACGGAATATAAAATGGCTTTTGAAATAAAGCAGAGCTTTAGTGGCGGCTTTTCATTCATGTTGCGCTTGCATCACGGAATGGCCACGTCCTCTTTGAAGGGACGTGCTTCCGGGAGGTGTAATTATGGGATCACTTCCGGTCCCGTGTATGTTTTACGCTTCTGGAGGGAATAAAAAATAAGCTAACACAGAGTAAAGCTTGCACTTGCTCTGCAACCCGAATGTAAACCGTAGAAATATTTTAGCTCCGGCCTCGTCCGCAGCACGGGGAATGCGTTATAATTTTTCGTTTCCGGAAGAGCGTGTTCTTTACATGCCTTTGTACAGACGTAGACCATGTGCAAGGACTGAGGAGGCAAGAAAAAAAACACTAGGCCAGATTTCACATTGCAGGCTTGATTCACCGACATCGGACTCGTTTGCGTTTTTGTTCCTAGCCCTAAGAGCACTTATGTTCCCACCACACACACGCACACATACACTTACACCCTCTAATGAGGCTAATGTTTAACGAACCTTCGTACAGCTCCGCCTTCCTTCTACCGTCACGGTCGGACCATCCATCACACGGTCGCTTTAATATTATGTGCTCTCAGGCGATTTGCTCGGAGCTTTTCCTGAATTTACCTTCGCGCTGCTCACAATTGCTGCAAAACTTTGCACCGGTCCCTTCCTAACGATCCATCCGTCCATTGATGGTCGGGGAAATAAAGTGTGAAAAGTTTTTCCATTTCTTGGTTCAACGCTCGTGAACGTCGGCTGGTGTTTGGTTTTTTATTCCGGAAAATTTGTGATGGACAGCTTTTTCATTCCTTACTGAATTCTTAAATTTCATATTTCTCCCACGTTTTGTGGAAGCATTAAACATATCTCATATTTCCTACCTAAATCCAAGGTATAAAACTAGTTTTTTTTCTCTATTTAACTGATATTATTTACGTAAGTACTAATTTAAAAATTTGGTTTAAATCACGAAAATTATTTGGATGCACAAAAATGATTGCAAAAAAACAAACTTCTACAATTCGAGAAACAGACTAAGAACATTAACGTTTTTACTAACAAAGTGTTTTCGAAATTGTTCGAGGAGAAAATCTCAACAATTTCATTCCTGCTATCATCCACTTTTCCCAATACCATCCTTTCGTCCTATCAACTTGAAGCAATGTTTTATTTAAGTTTACGATGCTTCAAACATTCAAAAACACCAAAACCGCACGATCCGCACGGCATTTTGGCCAAAATCCTTCCGGTGGTACAAAAAATGCACCGCATTCTAGCGTGTTACGCTTGTTGCATCGTAAAATTGCGAGACTGGCGCGGGGAAAAAGCTTTCGCAGGCGGTGAAAAAAAGAAGAAAACTGAAAAAAGCAATGAACAATCCGAAATACTGGTGGCAACTTTTTTCACAAGCAAGCAAAGAAAAAAGGAAACAACGTGCCACAGTCGTAAACCGTGCCCATAACCCGTTTCCTCGAAAGGATTGAGCTTTTCTTTGGCAGTGTTTAATTTTGGTTGCTTCCTTCCAACGCATAACACCCGAACAGTAAGAAAAGGCTCATTTGCCTGCCCGAACTGTCAGCTTGTTATCTCATGGACGCTTCGAAAAATCGGCCCAAAAGATGTTCCGCACCATTTTGTGCTTTATTTCCCCCCTACCACCCCCAATGCCCGCGGAAATGTCCTCACGGTGGATCGCCCCGGTTTGCGAATCCTTGGGGCGTATTTCTTCGGAGTGCCTTTGTGGCGGATGCTCAACTGTGTTGCCGAGGCTTCGAAACGTTTTATGGCACTTTTTTTCAATGTTAAAAAGAGTTGCTCCACTTTTGTGGAAACAACTCTCCATCCAAAACAGCACCCATAACATGTTTGTTGCTCGAGAAAAACGCCCCTTCGAAGGGAACGGAAAAAATTGTCGCTTGTGCTTGTGCGACACCTTTGGTTGGGGTTTCTTTTTCTTATATTAAAAGGCAAAACAACGAGGTGAACTTTTTACGACCAGTGAGCAACCGGAAGTAAAAATAAAGTGAACCATAAACGAATCCAGAGGCTTAATAAATTGTCACATAAACTGTCAGCTCGTCTTCGGGAGCTTCAAATATTTAGTCTATGCGCCGGGTGCGTGTTCGGGTTGCGTTACTCTCATATCCTTTTGCTTCCATTTGGTCTTCAAGGACGGTGAAAATGGATTGTTTATGACGATTGAAATTTCAGCTTGCTCCAACTGCGTGAGGAAAAGTTTTCTGATATAATTTTAGGATTTTACTTTACTTTCAACGAGTCGTAGTTGAAAATGTGTTCCACAGCCGAAGCTTCTAGGATTTTATGACTCATTTCATGTGCATACAATCTCAATTTTATTTTCTTCAAATCGAAAATATCTGCCGACCTGAATCGATAACTCCAGCATAGCTTTAAACGGACATGTCTTACCGATGCCAACTTTTTATTCAAATCAGGTTTCGGTTACATCCATCTTCCCTCGATACTCGATAAATTATATCGTTCGCTAACATATGCACAATTTTCGCAATCCTTTCGTAGGGCAAAATTTGTACCTGATTTTCAACCGACAGACGAAGCCACCGGGGCACCGGTATCGCAGCAACAACCACAGCAACAGCAGCAGATGCTACAGCTACAGCATCAACCACAGCTTCCGGTGCCGACCGAGGACGAATCGTACTCTCCGCCGTCGCCGGAGGAAGCGGAACGAATAATTTCCAATTTGCTGCCAAGGTAAGCGATGTGACATTTTATTTACGAAATGGCAAAGGGTGGGTTGCAAAAATATCGTCTTTATTGAACTGCATACCAAGTGCATCATGGTTTGATGGTCAGACAAATGTGGTTTCCTGAAATCCATCGGTTTAAATTGTGCACAAAGTGATATTTTGGAAATGAGTGGAAAGTTTTTTCTTTGTGTAGAATTTACCATGATCGAATTTTGATTTCTTTTGTGAACCACAACAACTGCAATTGTGCCAATTTTATAAACTCTTATTGAGGTTTGATTCATAACAACCTGGTTCTGAATGTATTGCTTTGCTGTTTGATTGTATTTTAAATTCAACAAGATTTTAATTCAATAAATATGTATATCTTAACCTAGAAAACCCGGCATTCTGCCTAAGAGCAAAGAGGAAATTCCCTGAGAAGCAAAATGTCAGTTAGAGCATATTTGCTCTAACAATACGGTAAAGTCCGTAATATCAAAATTAATATATAATATTTTATTTTATGAATAAACCTAGCACCAAATTAGAACCAATTTGTGTTATACTATTTAACCTCTTGAAACCGTCACTGGTGTCCTAGTTTCTCCTATTTTCTCCAACGAACATATTAATTGGGTGCACTCCACCGTAAGCAATTAACAGTGCGATATGAGGAGACTAAAATTAATTGGGATATCCATTTCCGCTCCATTGTGAAGTGACTCCTCGCGCTCAGTAACGAACTGAAAGTCAACAGACGCTTTGGAATTCATTAAAATTATTGCAAAACATGCGTCCTCTTCAATGTCGTTGCCGGCAGCACCGCGTGGATTCGTGAAAATCAGACACTTCACTTCTTCTGCAGCCACTCACCTTCAAGTGGTACACTGATTGTCAACGTGTGGCCATGGTTGTCGCTATCCCTTTTGGTATCATAATGCTTTGCATTGCAAACTACTTACACCGGAAAGCATCTCTCGAGGAACAATCATACTTGCGCACGTGAAACAATAGTCCCCACAACTTCGGGTTTTGTGCTTCCTTTAAACGAAGGTATAAGACTCGTGGTAACAATAGGACAAAAGAAGGGTGTACCGGTTTTTGCATTAAATGTTGATGCTGAAGCACCGAAAAGCTGAAAAGGATTATGCTCTCTTGCTCCGCTTATGTACCGGGAGCTAATCAGAATCACCTATTTACTTCTTTGCTTTATTACTACCGATGCTGGAAGTCGTCGTAAAAAGCCCTCTTTCATATCACCTCAGCCCATCATGCTACTGGTGACCAAAAGGTAAAAGTCGTACCCAGGTTGCAGCAAGAAAACAAAAATTAAAACAAACACAAACAAACGTCTGGCAAAGCCGACGACTTTGACGCTCAAAAGTCCGACGGCCGGAACGTCCGGCCGGCAAAATGGGACGGGACGTGTGTGCCGGTGCTAGGATGTTGAGCTGATGAAAAATAATAGCACCCTCCCTTCAACGAGGAAGGAAAATGCTGCCGCCGAAAGGGAAAGCCGTCGTTTCGTGCAAATTGTAAACACATGAGCGGGAGATGAAAAACACCAGACAGTAGTTTCCGCCGACGCCGTGGCGTGTCTGCGGATAAAGATGATGTGTCAGGCACGAAGGAGTGAAAATGTCAACATAATTTGCCCTGCGGGAGCACACGTACGATTCTTAGATTCTTACGTTGACAGAGTCAGTGAGGCGGTACTAAAACTAAGCTAGTTTCTGATCTTTCCGAGCACAATCTTCTTTATAATTCTTTATAGGAACGAAACCTCAAGAAAATAACAAATAAAAATTATTTCATCGCTGGTTTGTTGCACTGATGATGGACATGTTTTCAAAATGGCTTCATTTTCTTGTGGCATGTTTTTCGTCTGTCTAAGGGAAAGCACCGTTAATGTAGGAACATTTATTCTTCGTTTCATAACATTTTGAGCAAGCTTTCAAAATAACTCATTTGCTCCAAACATTGAATGAACTCTGGCATGGTTGAATTTATAAAGTAAAGAAATGCAAATAAAACATGTAGGCAAAACCCGTTTGACGTGTATACTCTTGCAAACAAATTATTTATTCACGTTGTGCATTCAAATGGTTATGTATTGCTATTCACACGAACGCAAAATGTAAACATCAACGCCGACTCGTCGCATGAATCCCTTTTCAAAGGCCTTTGTGTGCCTGCGGGATAAATAGTAGTACTACGATTACGCTTGTATTTGTTTTTGTTTGTTTCTCTTGACTTTTACGCTGCTATGCGAGATACGAGATGAACACATCAACAACCTCTACACAATGACATATTTTATAGATTTTAGGAGAAACGTCGAAGCGACGAAAATGTGAACCCTTATGTACGATTAGTTTAAAGTGCATTAAAGCTCTTGAAATAGAATTTCTTTTGCATAAAAGAGACGACTAAAAATTGGAAGGAATTCTCTAAGGGTCTTTGGTATACTGTTTAATCTTGAAAACCACCATGCGTCTCCATTGGTATGTTGTTGGACGATTTTCTTCTCCAAGACCTTTCTCAATTTTCGATTACAGAGACAAACCACATTTTCACTCAATCAATGATTCAGTTTTCTGTCAAAGGTGTCGAATTTTTATCACCTCACACCATTTGTCATTTGAGGGCAAATGTAACTCGCCACGTCGAATCCCCCCCCGGAAATAGCAGCTGTAATTGAGACATCGTCAATATTGTCTACCCTCTGGCGGCACGGTTAAAGGTTTTCCCCGATTAGCTTCCAATCTGCGTGCCCTTCCGGCCGACCGAGCGAAACGATACGATAGTGCGGCCATAAAAGTGGCAAATTATTCGTTCGACGCACCGTTGGGAAATTTGATATTGACCTTCGTCACGCCAGTCACCGTCGAATCGTTGGCTGTATATTCAACAGACGGTCTCATTGGTCTCCCTTTCTTTGCTTGTTGCCCAGTACAAGGTTGAAGAATTGATTCACCCCGACGAATGGCACGGAGAAAGATTGAATCGTAAACCGGTACGACCGATCAAACTGAATCGCTAATGGCTTTGATTCGGTGACAGATGGCAAACAAAAACGAAGCAACGAAAACATAAAACGACAACACAACTTTTCTGCTTAGGTCATGGAAGGCAATGACCGTGTGGCAAAAAGATGTAGAAAAAAGAACTAACCCCGTCAAACAGGTTGTTAACCTCACCAGAGAACACGGGAATGGGAGGAACCAGTTTGCTTTAACGATCTAAAGTTCGTTCAGGGAAAGTTTCAAATTTGAAAAAAAACACTAAGATGAAACATTCTAACGAAAGTAACAAAAAGCGGCATGGCGAAAGACCAAACATGGCGAAAGTAAAAAAGATAACAGTAAAAAAATCAAACAACATTCTGTAACTTTGTACCACACATCCCTGCCGCCGTCGCCGGTACAGCTTATCCTTCAAAGCTTTCTCCTCCCGCGGGCAAACCCGCTGGACAACAATCGAAATCACTCTCCAGAGGGGCAAAGTTCCGTTCGAACGAGGCAACTTTCCACCCTCCCCGCACCACAACCACCCCGCACGTTGCATAATAAAGCGCCCGACATTTGAAGCGATGACATTTGTCTGTTCGCAACCAGGATGCGGCCAGGTGTGGCTGTTATCCTTTCTATTTGCTGTTTGCCGTGTTACTCGTAACTTTCACCAGCGTTTGAGGCACTGTTTCGGTGTTGTTTTTAATTAAAACTTTTTCACGACGCCAGCTTTTCCGTCGACACAACATTCAGGTGCTTGCCGGAAAAATGTCTACGTCCAGCGGTGCCCAAGCAAATGACTGTCGCCGTAGCGGTGGTGGCAAAAATGCTGATTACTTGCGACAACTAGATGATTTATGGCTGGAATGTGGTGAATGTTGAATATCGCAAAACATAGACAAACTTATAACTTGAATTGGATTTTACGTGAATTTATATTTAGTTTGCCTCCGAACAAATATGCTTGTTGGTTTTTTCATTTGCTTCTTTATCTTTATACAATATTTTCCGATCAAATATTTTCAAAATATCTTATATTTCAATTTTCCCAAGCATTTCATATTGAACATTCTTTGCATTGATTTTTCCTACTCACCTTTTTATGGAAACGTTCGATCTTCTCGACCTGTCCCGACACACCAACCTGGTCGGTTCATTTCCAATTCGACCCAATTCTAAGCCCGTTGTGTGCGTATCGCTCAATCAATGCCAAAACTCCCGTACGCGTACCAGAGCACGAACGCTCCGAGGGCCATTCCATGCCATTCCGAGAGACCCTAAGCGAACTCCCGTTTCCCCCGATCGATTTTCATAACCTATCAAGCTGCGAAGTGGCCACGATGCCGAACCACTCGGAACCGCTGGCTTCCGTTCCATCATCATCGGTTGGTTAAATTGAAAATTGAGTTATTAGGTCACCTACCCAGCGGTGGGTTCGGTTTTGGCACCCTTCGAAAAACCCCCGCTATGGACGACAAGCAGGGATTCACTCTCCTGCTGTACTGCTACTGTCTCTGGCAGCTATCGATGACCGGTGGTCGAGCTAAATCGAGTTTCGGGAGCGAAGCGGATTCCGCACGGACGGTTGGTGGCTTCGTCCTTGTGCCCCGGAAGAGGAAATTCCCCACGGGAACAAAACAAGCGTTCGGCCTGCAATCCCTCAACTCGTTCGTGTCCGCTTTTCGAGGCACGTCAACAGCATGTGTTGCCTTCCGAGGCACCCAGATTTGCTTTTCGGATCCTTGCCGGCGCAGGACATACTGGTGACCGCAAAATTCGATTAAAATGAAACCGACAACGACGACGACGACGACGATGACCACGACAACGACGAAAGGAAGATACGGCCTTCGATTGGATGCATATTTGCATACCGGACGGGTACCTACTGTCCTGGTTTATTTATGGCAGAAAAAGGTGCCATACCACCTCGATTTTATTATTCTTTAATCCAGTTGGCCGGCCTTTTCGTCGGTTTGCCTTTGATAAAGTTTTGACAGATATCACCAGTGAAGTGACAGGTCGATTTTGTGCGGTTTTGTATGTTTGTGCTGAAAATTAATTAAAACAAATCCGGTGACAGCAGATTGAAAAGCTGATCCGTTGGTCAGTATGCTTCTGATTGGTTCGTTTTCGATGATGCCATTGTGTTTGAAATGTTTATCTCTAATCGCAATGTTTTGTTATTTGAAACTGTGTATAAATTCAATTTATCGAAATCCATATCCTCAAATCAAGGAGAGTGAAATCGCTAATATTACTAATGATCCTACGCTAGGCGATGTCCATTATCGACTAATAATTACATATGACCCTCGCTTGCCATTCGCTGTGTTGAAATTCGATCGAAGAACAATTAACATAGTGCTACAGAATTTTACCGCAATGCTGTAAGCGAACCGTGCAAGCTCCCGTGTCGGCATGTGCTAATGTCCAGCTGGAATCGGGGCCAGCTGTTCCCAGCGAGGCACAACTTTGCGTGCCTAGAATTTTCACTAGAAACAAACCTGCACCAAATGTGGTGCAACTTTTGTTCTTTTTTCGAACCCGAAAATAGAGCGATACATAAACACACCAGGAAACAGCGCGTTTTGGCTTTAGTTTAATAATTAATCACGAACGTAAACTATCGTATCCGGGAGAAACACCGATTGTATGCAGCACAAGAGAGCACAACCGCGGTTGACTGGAGGTGAAAATTGAGCAAAAGGGTGGATAATTCGGTAAGCATTCATTTGGCAAACCCGCTAGCTTCCGGACACCCAGGCTGAATAATTCAGAACGAACTGAACTACGACTACCGCAATGTCCGAAATCGGTCAACTCAACCGAAACCTCAACAGCACCGGGGGAAGGAAAATGAATTCCATCGTGCGAGGAAACGAACGACCGTGGAAGACCGCAACACGTCTATCCGGACCAGCGCTCCCATCCATCCTGGAACCCGAGCTAACAAGGATAAACAGCATCCGCACAAGCCGCCAGCGCTCTCCATACACCGCCGGTGGATTTATTTAGCAATCATGGAAGATTTATCGGTTCGCTTTCTTACGAACCGGGCGACGAGCAGATTACGAGCGGCAATTTAGTGCTTACTGGCCTAGTAATTTGCCGATGCGCTGCGGACCAGACGCTCCGAAGAGGCCGAAGCGGAAGCTTCAAATCAAGTGGAAAATAGTTCAATTGAACCGATCAGCGCAAACTCATCAAATTGTAACGATCGGAAAATGCAACACACGACGTCGATGTATGCACAGCTGGCAAACGATATGCTTCTCGATGCAGGCACGGGGCTGCAATGGTTCGATGAACGTCCCGGGTGAATGTGCTACGATAGGATTAACGTTCACATCATGGGAAGCCGATTGACAGTTGGAGAATGGAGTGCAGCTCCGGAGGGCAAAATGATCCTTTTGTTGGGGTTTTAGCTCTTTACCTAGAGGTTACGTTATCTAGGTTATGTTGGGTATGTCCTTTATTTGCCATCAGTCATCTTTATTGACATTCCCTTTGCAATACGTTACTTTCGTAATTGAATTTTAAGTTTCATAATTTATACCCTTCTACTTTTATTATCCTTTTTCATTAAACAATTTGAAAACCAAATTTCCCTCATATTCTTTAAAGTTTATATATTTGTATCAATTTAAATTTGAAACATACCATTTTCGAACGTAACATATTACATCGCTTGTTTCCGATGATGGAAAATAAAGTGCGCTGGTGTAGCGTCCTATCGATCGTTGCCGTTCAATATTGTGCTAGGTCTATCTAATCTCCAATCTGGCACGACACAATCAGCCTCGAGGCAAGCAGTGGCATCGGCTTGGCAGACAGAAAAATCACACACACATCGTCCACGGCATATTGCGGCAAGAAAGTAGACATTCATCTTCGGAAAAGTTCACCACCCCCATCTCTATGCGATGCTTCCGACAGCGGCGATCACGAGTGATACTCCCGTGTTTTTCTCCCGGCGGTGGAATATTGAACACCCGCCAACGCGTCCATGTTGTGCAAGGCCACCCGGTCCCGATGTTAATATTCGGAGTCACGATGAGGACAGGAGGAACCCGTGTTGTCTACACACGGGGCTCAACGTGTTGGTGGATGGGCTCGGTGTGTATGCTCATACATAAAGAAGGGCTCATCTCATCCAGTCGCTTTATCCAGTCGGGTTTCATTCAAATTCACCAGGGAAGGTTCGGGTGACGAGGGGCAACGGCAGGGATCATCGAAAATAGGCTGTCTAGGGCTTTAGGGCTCGCTTGCCACTGCTGGGATGCTTCCCTGGGATATGGGTCCTGGTGATGTGTCTGGCCGGGTGTGTGTGTGTTGGTGGGTGTGCTTATGCCGCCGGCTGACTTGACATTTTCACCATCTTGCTACCGCGTTCGTATACATTAAATATTTGATCTGCCCATACCAGGCCTCTCACTCAGCTTTCCGGATATGGATGGGTCGCGGAAAAGGCTCGCTTGACAGGGAAGGCGACAGCAAGCGACAAACGTGGTGCTACACTTTTCGATAGGCTTTCGTTTCAGATTTAAAATTAAGAGAGTCAATAGTACGAAACATATTGTATCGATATATTTTCAAATTGTTTAATTCCTTTTGCCTTTTGAGGCCCTAAACTTGAATACATACATCTTTAACGATTTTTCACAAATACTTCGTCCAACACTGCTCAAATTGTCGACGAGCAGTGTGTGTTCGTATGTAAACAAGTTCTTATGTAAATGCACACGTGTCACCCGACGAAACATCAGTACACAATCTGGATCCAATTTTCATTCTCGGCGGGGATGGAATTGTACCTCCCTATCCTGATCTGCTGGGAAACACAATTCTCACGAAAAATCCCCTTGTAAGCCCCTTCCCCCTCGGCACGTGTCGAGAAATTCACGCATACACCCAAAGACTTTCTCGTTCAAAAATGCCCTTCTCCGGTAGGCATTGCACATGCAGACCTCAAAACTTGCCGCGCGAATCAACAGTCGCATTTGCAACCGCCTAACGCTCCCTGAACCCCATCCCCAACACCGGTTGCACTCGTGCGAGGGTCGGAAAAAAGAAAAGGCAAGAAAACGGTTTCACCCAAAGGCTCCGACGGCGTCCCAGACGGCTGGATTAAAAATGCAGCCTTAATCCGGGTACATGCACTCGAGGATAAAGACGTGCAGCGAGCAACAGAGTGAGCACGCGAGAAGCGCCAGAACGGTTGTTGAACTCAACCGCACTCCTGTGCTTTCCACCTCTTCCCCTTCCCGCACCTGGAGATAGTACTTCGGCTTACCTTATGCTAGCGTCCCGGCCTATGGCGCCCGATTCGCCTTTTGTCGGACCAAAAAAGAAAACGAAGCGGAATAGCCTGACACAATGCCAGATCGCTTCCGCATCCGTTTCCTTTAGCCGACTTTTCCCGTATTTCACTCTTTTTTCCGCACACTTTTTTAATCCATTTTGACTCCGAGTTAGACATGGATTTACAAGTGGCGGCGAAGCGAGGGGAAGTAGCCGGGGCCGGGTGTAGTGCCGGAGTCATAAATTCTTCTCTCGGTTAGTAGGAAAATAATACGGTAAGCCAACGTTTTTACCTCAAGTGCTCTTTTCTCCGCCACCCTCGAAAACTCACCAACCGGCTCGGGAAACTGTGCTACGGAGGATTATTACCAGGTTGATCGATAATTGCGTTTGCTTTATCCGGGGAAAACCCTCGCTTCTAGATCGCCCGCCAGTCCGAATATCCGGTTACCAGCGTTCCCGAACCCGAAACTTCGTCCCGAGCGGATGGGATGCAGAAGGTTCCCCTAGCGCCATTGAAACGATTTATGAAAGTGCCTTAATTGTGCACAGCTTTTCCGGGCGGGAACGGGAAGCTAGGAAAAATAAAACATGTACTTAAACCTACTCACTTATACCTAAAGGGTCAGTGCTGTATTGTGCTGCTCCAAAAATCCCACTTGACTGATGGAAATTCGAACCAAAGTTTCAATTGCATTTGATTGATTTGTTTTGCACCAACCGAAGGAGATCGTTCGAGAAGTTCTTGTGCTCTTGTTTCGTTTGCTTCCTGTAACTACCGCTTCGATAAACCTTAACATTAATTTTTCATTTTAACTTTCGGAAAAGACGGTGGATAAGTTACGTCAAAACTTGATCCTCCGTAGGATGAAGGTGTTGTTTTTAAATTTAATCCCCACTTTGTAATCCAACTGCCCATCAATAGGGATCAATTGGTGGAGCAATTTTAAACTAATTTGTAAGTGAGTATATAAATCATTTGAAAGCAGCGTAGTCTTTTAGAAATGTTAGTTTGTTTTTTACCGTCTTTCAGTAGCAGTTAACCGAGGAGGTTTTGTGTAGGCAAACAAATTAGGTTGACGAACAAAAACAATGTGGAGCTCAAAAAAGTTCGATCATCGATCGGAAAAAAAGATAAAATCCCAAAAGATAAATTTGCGAATCAGCAAAATCCGTTTTAAATTGAGCTGTCCTTAAGCCAGCTCGGGAAAACTTTTGCGTTGAAGCAAAAAATGGCGTTAAAGATTGCATCGAAACGCAAGAAGAAAAACGGAAGCCTTCCAAACACTTTGCATTAAAAGACAAACATCATGCACTCGCTTTAGAGTTGTCTGTGCGTGCGTGTGTGTGTGTTTTTTTTGCCTTCATGGTTCCAGTCCCTCTCGTATGCATAGCATCCGATAACATCGAGCGTTTGCACAATCCGTACAACCCAAATCAGGAAAAACGCCCGTCAACGCAACTTCATCTAATCTTCGTGCAACTATCTCTTCCAGCAGTTTCAACCCCGATAGAGCGCCTCGGAATGAAGAGTAGGATTTTTTTAAGCTCATCATAGGGCCACACTGAAGAGGGTAAACTTCGTTGGGAAAATTCTTCCACAACCAATTTACCCTACCAAAGCTCTGTCACTCTGTTTTTTCTTTTCTTTTTTCCTGCATGTGCGCAGATATGCGCTGTGTGTTGAGATTTCCCACTTTTGCAAGTCCCATTTTCAACCCTTAAAAACTTTCCCTCGCCGCTGCTTTTGCTCTTGTTTGCTTTGCTTGCGTGGATGGCAAAATCATCTGCATGGAGAATCTTCCTTGGAAGTGCAGTCAAAGTGCAATCCGTAGGTAGTGGATCCGTCTACCGACGAAACGCACCATCAGCTTCAAATTGCTACGTACCATGTTTGGACGAGTTTTCATTTTTCTCGTTTCTATCTTCAGGTACCTGTAGAATAAGCTTTACAGTTGTAGCATCATGTAAATCTATGTGTATGGAAGCAGGAGTTTCGTAAAAAAGGTATCGGGAATCAAAAGGATCTAACACAGTATTTTTAAGTGCAAGGTTTCGTTGTACGATCAAAAAAGCACAACGCACGTGTAAACTTTTTACAATTTTTTGAAACCCGATACGATAGAAAAGTAAGATTGAAACCTTTGATATTAGCAGATCGAAAAGCAAAGTCATGTTAAGTTCTTAAAAACTTACCTAAGACTGAACCATGCTAGTAACCTTTAATGACAAATAAAATAAAAAAGAACATCGATTTTGCGATTACTTGAACAAATTTTCATGTTTTGTATCTAACGCATCTAGTTTTGGGCAAAAATTGATGATCTATAGCCAAACACAAATGCGTTACAGGCAGAAGTTTATGCACTTTTTCAATCATGGGTGGGTAAGAGGCCATAAGAAATAACAACGATTGTAAACCAAGCTCAAGTAGCAAAATGATGTTCACTAGGATACCATCTATCAGCATTATCTGTACCTTTATGAAACCATAAGTTATAAATTATTAAACCCACCTTCATCATTTAGAACAATCAAAACAATTCATTACTTTCCTTTTCGTATCCCATTCTTGTCCTGGAACAAAAGAACACCTCATGCAGAAAAACGCCAAATCACCGTCTTCCCATCTTTAATCTTCCCTGCTGCAATTCAATTCCCCACGCCAGCGACAGCTTGCTATCGAAGGCTTTTAATCACTGACAAAATTGGTAAAAACTTTGATTTACCTTCGTCGAGTGGCGCCTTGAAAAATCCTCTTGGGAGCCCTTCGGTGCAGCCATTATCTATCGCTCTCCAACATCGGTTTTCCCTTTTCGCGGAAAAGGGAATTGCCGTGAACCAACACACTCATTGCGGTGGCCTACCGCCTCAATGGATGCTCGTCTCATCGAGACCGGTTGTGTTCCATTCGGCGAAGGTCGGGGCAAAAGTGCAATGTCGCGCCACCGTCGTGCCGGGAGGACGAGATTTTCCGCCAGACGAGTGCCCGGGTCTGTGACCACACAGCACAACATGCACCGACCGACGGGTTTCCGTCGTGCCGGTTTCGCGCGCGCAAAAATCCTTCCCCTGAGACATGCAGCCGGCGGCGTCATCGGCCAGACACAAAGGAGTACGACCATCTTCCGGGGGAAAAACTTTTGTCCTCCGAAAGGAGGAAAGCCGTTCGAGGAAGGTTGATAAGAAGGGGGTAATAGAACAGAATGCACATGCACACAGACGGAAGCAAACTGCACTTCTCCGTTCAGGGCGACATCTTGAACAGCGTGCTGCTCGCTTAAGATCGAGACGGTCTGATTTATCTGGCTCTAGGTGAAGGCATTTTGCTCCATCGTTTTCTTCCGCGACTGTCTGGGGTTCGCCACAGTTCGTGTTTGTGGTTATGGCGGTGCTCCCTAGTGTCTCCGTTAGCCTCGATGTCCTCTGGGGTCTTGTCTGTCTGTTGATTCTCACCCCCCTTTTTTTCTTGCACTTCTTCATGCCAAAGCTACCATAAAGTGTCTTTGCGGAACGCTTTCTTCACTTTGCGGAACCTAAAATTCGATTACGGAAGAATCAATCGAACCGCTGCGTGTTTTTTCTCCCCATCTAATGCACTACGGGTTTTTTTTTTCTTACAGAATTTCCCCGACGTCATCACCGAAGCGGCGGCTCGCAGCGGAAAATGGCCAGACGGAGTGGAACGGTCGGAGCCGAAATGAATCGATTCGCACCTCGGACGCGATCAGCATCGGCGACAGCGACACCTCCGGCGACAACAAACCGTCCTCGCACGAGGAAACGGTTGTGAGCAAAAGTCCGACCCAAACAACACTGGTAAGTGTTTTCGGAAGCTTTTTCTTTTTGTGTGATTTTGCTGTATTATTTATTTCTGCTTTTTCAACTGATTATACTTGAGTTAAATCCAGAGTTCAATGTTTTTTTTTTCTGACCCGAAATTATCTATATTCTATTTCAATCCGTCTAAATTTAAAACAAACCTTTAGAGCTTGATGGAGGCTGATTAAAAATACCTATCATGAAGCTCTCCCAAATGTTAGTATGAATGCCAGATGGACCATACTTGTTTCGCTTCATGCTCTGCCTCAATATTACAATCTCCATCAGCTATTTCCCGTTCGCTCAAGGAATGCTCCACTGATTGCTTTGCTGATGGTCAAATGAATTTCGCACCGAAAATGTTGCTCATCCAGATCCGTCCCCTTTTTGGCTGGAAACGGATTAACGCCTCCGGCCCTCCCCGGAAGTAGGAACCTTGTGTCGCTAGCAATCAACTGGTCCGAAGCGCGCAGGCAGTTTATCCCCGCAGCTTAAGGTTTTAGGCACAAAATGTAGCCTCGTCAGGCGTCGGCAAAGTCTATTTTCGGGTGAGCGCTATTTGGAAACAACTTTCATCTCCAAATTTACGCCATTCCTACGAACCGCACGTCAACCGTCCATCGTTGTAGTTGGAAAAACGAACGACGAAAGAGGTGAGCCTACTCGCAAAAGGTCCACCGAATGGATTGATGGTTTGTGATCCCCTCTTTTTTTTTGCACCGGAAAAGGAGTTGTCCACTTCGATGAACTACGATCGTATATCCCACCATTTTTGGCTCACTCTCTTTGGACCCGATGGGTCACTTAATCCTATTTTACCTTACCGACGGGGTGGAAATGGAGACGCCTGGTTGGCCACAAAAACATAAACCCCGGGATGTGAATTATTGATATTCGTTTCGGGCTCGAATTCAGGCGCGAATCGTGATGAAACTTCCTGGTGGAGCTGATGCTGATGAAGATGACGATGATGATGCTGATGCCGAAGGCCAGCCTAGTGTAGGATGAATTACTTCATTTTCCTGCTTGACAGATCGGCTATTGACCTAGGCCTTGTCGTCGCATCTAGCCCTCTAGGCTTGGAAGGAGCACTCAAATGGTATATTTATGTTGCATGTGCCATGAATAAATTATTTTCGCTAGAGAAAGTATATTTGCTACGAGTTGTTCCACCGAGTGGCAATGGATGGCGAAAGAAAACGTACCTCAGTTCACACTACGAGATGGGGATAAGAGTGTTAGAGATGAAACAATTGGTGATGTTCGTAAGTGCGTTAAAAGTACAACTTAAAGCTTCACTAACCAGTTTTATGGTTGGTAAACAAGTAGAAAAGCAAAACTTCCTCAAACCAAATAAAAAGCCAAATCATAAATTAAAAATTTAATCTAATTCGGTTTTGGTACGATTTATCACTTCAAAGCATATTTAAATGCTGCCTGAAAATGCAAACATCCACATTCGCTCAGAATTGCATGTTGCTGCAAGGACATAAATACGCCAGAAATATAACGCTCCTGTAAATGGAGCCAATAAATTTAAGTAAATATAAAATTACACCAGCATTTACGGTATTATGCTGTGTTGGCTGCAAAAAAAGATCCCCAATTCATATCTCTTAGCCTTCCGTGTCTGTCAGCTTTTGGCTAAAGTTTTTTTTTCTCCCCCACCAGACATGCATAAGATAAGTATGTCTGCTATGCCGTTTGTGACGTGACTCAGGACGATAGTTTCTACCCTGTAAGAAGCACCCCGAGGACGCCAAAGTCCCGGCAGACGCCCTCACATGTAGCGACCGACGTCGTGCCGCAACCGTCGCCGTTTAGTAAAACATTTGATTTTCTCTCGCAAACATAAATGCCCTCCCTTTTGGAGGGATAGTTCTTCCCCAACCCGGAAAGAAAATCCGGGTTCCAATGGTGCAATCTTTCGTAGGGAATTCCTCCGGTAAAAGTGTTCTGTGTTCCTCACGGAAGGGGATAGAGTTCTTCTGCGTGTCTTCCTGGCAGTTTTCTTCCTTCCTTTCATTGCCAGCTGGTTCGGTGGTAGATTCAGCGCTACGCGCAGCTTTTCGTGTCACTTTATATCCTCCCGCCATTCGACTTCGGGGATGGTGGGAATGGCGGTGACTGGTGGGAAATGGTTGCAGACGGAAGCATAAATCACATAAAAATGTAATTTCTTCCAACGAAATCCTCCTCGTTTGATGCAGAACCAGGAAAAGGCGAAAAATCTCGCCGTAATCGTAACACAACCGGCGGGAGGAGGGCAAAAACCAGATCGACAGCGATACGAAATGTTAAATAAATTTCGTCCATTTCCGCCAGCGTCTGCCGGCGTCGTTCCGCCATCGTAAACGAGGTTCATCTAACGGTTGGACGGTTCCGCCAGCCTTCCTCATTCACTTTCGCTGGTCCAATGAAACGGATGAAACAAATGACAGTTGCCGAAGATTTTCTGCCACAGAAAACTTCCTTCAATAAACATTCCCACCGAGGATCGTGGCAGAGCAAGAATTTGCTCCCCGTACGAGCGGGCAAAACATATTCAACGCTTGTGGAATGGATAGTTCTGGCTGCTTTCGCCATCGTAGCGTGCTAATAAATGGGTGGAAAAATCTGATTCGTATTTATGTAGTTCTGCTCTGGGAAAACAGGGACCAAAAGATGGATATCAAACCTATTATCGAGTAATAAGAGACCGGCTTTCTCTTGGGTAGGAGTGATTTCATTCAAACAGCTGATTCAATGCTCCGAAACGTTTTTCTCATTCAACGGCTTTATCTGCTTGAATTCGTTCTTATTTATTCTTTTCTGTCAGTTCTGAATGTTTGTGTAATTTTTTGCCAACATTTCGTAGACTTTTCACAAGCAAAGAACCACTTACGAAGATGCGCTTATCCTTTTCGTACAATCTTAAATGCTCATCGTTTCAATTTGAACAGAAACATTCCTTTTTATCAGCTTCTTTTCTTTGCGCACCGTGGGGAATGCATTCAAATATATTTACAGAATCATTCGGTTCAATTTGTCATTCCCAAATACCTCTTCTGGTATTCGATTGAGCGGTGATTACTTCTTTTTGCGATACCATACCGATTTTCTTTGATGGAATGTTGAAATGTCTTACGATTGGGAAAAACCCCGTCATTTTGCCCGTTGATTGAACTTTCTTTTTTCTCTACGAAAATGGATCGAATGCAACGTTTTCAAAATTACTTTCATGCGCTTGCTAGAGAAATTCAGGAGCATCAATGTAAAGACCGTTAAACGAATCTATTCTCATCATCTCAGTGTCGGAAAGTTTCACGTTAAAAAAAAGAAAGCATTAGAACCAATTTTTTTTTCCTTATCATCATTTTCCTTTGCGTAGTTCTGTTCGTCCCGCACTAAACGTTGTCGGTATTTTCAGGCCGAGTAAAAATGGGCGATTTTCCTGCTGCAAACTGCTGTTTGCTCGATTGAAGCGAAGGGAAAAACTTTTTCCCGTAAGCGAACCCCACTCATAATTTCTGCCCCAAATTCCATAACCTAATTTTGCTGCTCACGCCATTTAGCTAATCGCATCAAACTGCCCCCGGGCACTACTCGGACTCGCCGCTATCTCTCATGCTGCCGTCCCCTTTCTCTCGTCCACAGCCAAAGACGCGTCCACCGAATGCGATGCCCCAGCGCTACGCAAGTCTTCCATGTTCGAGCCCACCGAAGCTGCAGGATTTTTCCGGCTCGAACGACACCGGAGGCGGCAGTCTGGACGGTGGCCGGAACAAGCTCGGCATCGGCATCAGTGCGGTGCACGATGCAGTGCTGCGGGGGATGGCCCGATTGCCCGGTAAGTTTGTTACGACAGCTTGCAGGATTGAGTCGAAATAATGTTGTTTGCACGCGTAACGATGCTGGTCAGTTTATTAAAATGAATTTAATTTGGAAGTTTATTTACGAAAGGCATGAAATCGAAACGTTTCGAATCGATGCGCATTAATTTTGAATTTTGAAGAAAAGTTGAAGAAAATTTCAAACTAGTATATGTTTCTTAACGGTCTTTTAAAGATTAGTGATTACTTTAACTAGTTGCAAATAGGACTTCAACGATACATTGGAGTTCAAAAATAACTTCGAGTAAGGAAAATTCATCATCATTTTCACACCCTTTTAAATGTGAAACATGCTAATTCCTTCTGAATATAAATGTAAACCATTGCATTTAGCTTATTTTCAAAACGGTTGTGTTCATCACCACTTTTAATGCTGTAGTTAACATATTCAAGGGCTACCAAAAGAGGCCAGAACTTTTCGCAAAACACCGCAAGCAGCAGCAAGAAATTAAATTTTCATACCTGAAACCACCAGCTCGCGGGAAACATTGCGTATATTGTCGTGTGCTTCATGTTTTTCTGCACATTCCCTTGCTGCGAAACTTTTTGCCCGATCGTTCTCAAGCGACACCGGAAGAGTGTTCCGCCTGCTTCGAGGTTCTACGCTGAACGTTGTTTCCCGCGAACAAAAAAGAAAGATGAATTGACCGGTTGAATGTGTTTTTCTTCGTGTCCGTGCACCTTAAACTACGAGCGCTTTTAATGCTTATTCCCATAACGCAAATGTGGTGGTACGTACGCCATTGACGTTTGCTAAAATTCCCCACGGCAAAGTTCACGGGGAAATTTATTTGCGCCCAGGGAAAGTGGTCGCGCATAGATCGAACGAGCTGATCAACGGAAACGAACAGTAGCACGCAAACAAGGAAGGCACAAACGATTAATGAGATGTCCAACAAACACGCAGGGGTTCTTTCCCGAAAGGTTACTAAGTTTGGGCTTGAAGATCCCTGAAATTAATGGAAATGTTTACACACCATGTGTGAAAATACTGTGTTTTATCGGTTAGTAATCAAATGTTTTACCAAGTCAAATTTCAAATGCAAAACAACTGATTAATCGAATATGCATTCTTTCGTTTGAAATAGCACATTTTGGTTGTAATGTAAATCATCCAACCCATACCGACCCATACCGGGTAAAGTGTAAAGATGTTGATAACCTTTTGGAATTGCCACAGACTAGCACACAGTGTGATTGCCTGTCTTCCTTTAAGGAGAAGTTCAAAGATTGATGAAACTCGGATTGATGATAACAGAAAAACCACTCGGCCATGCCACAAACCCACATTCATCATAATCAGCCTACGGAGTAACATTTTCACATACTGGTGTGATGTTGATTCATTTTATTTCGAGCGTTCATAGATCATGATTAACTTTACTTTATCCATTCAAATTAAGAGGAAGGGTTGAATCTTGTGCTACGCTGTGTTGTCTGCAAGAAATATAAAAGGTATTTGTTATTTAAAGTGAAGCATTATATAATTTTATTGGCTACTTACGTGCGGAAGACCTTGCTCTACTCGCACAAAATGATAATTGTACTCTTCGAGTAGACGTTTGGTCTCGTCTTCATGTTGCCCTATGCGGAACTTGTGAACTCCTCCGGCGAAGGCAATTCGTCCGGGACTGTCTGGAGGTGGCCCGTATACTTTGCTTATGATTCTAGCTATGCTTTCGGTGGTGGAACTTGGCAGATCCTCTGACGATCCTCCAAAATTAGAATCGGCTACGCTCTCGGTGGTGGAGCGTACTGGGACACCAGCATTAGAATGGACAACGCTCTCGGTGGTAGAGCTCGGTAGATCCTCTGACGATGAACCGTGTAGGGTCTCGACAGTGGAACTTGATGGACCTTCAAAATAAGCATCTACTGCGCTCTCGGTAGTTGAGTGTACAGCGACACCATCATAGCTGCTCTCGGTGGTGGAGCTTGGTAGCGGAACACGAACGGTCGTGCTAGAACTGGGTATTGGCTCAGATTCTTCTGGTTCCTCAAAGTCGTTGGAGTAGCTCGAATCTTGAATATCTATTTAGAGTGTTATTTTTGCTATGTTACAAACAGTTATTTTTTTTTACAACTCTTACCATTCTCTCCAGGCACAGGTGCAGCACAAATAACACCGATTAAAACTGCACCAATCAGCGTGATTGCAAGACATCGCACACTTCTTAACATTGTTTCGGCTTGTATGAATGCGTCCTCCTCCGAGAACGTTTTAATCTAAACTGAGGAACAGTTATTTATTCTCGCGCATGGCAGTTACCCTCTTTATCTGTTGTCTGTTTAATCAGTGTGCGTGGGAATTCCGTTTGAAACATGGGTTTTCCCAACATGATAGTAGCAAAGTACAAAACAAAAAGTATGAGTATAATACTGCTTTTTCTTTGAATACATTTACCTATAATCTATGTTACAGGGTTTCGTATCATATAACGAAACACTTGACTCAGTAGATGTAATGTTTCAAATCGGTACTGAGACTTGTACATTCCAGCTCCGTAAGTTTGCAATCAAATAATAGAATGTTCCAAACATTTCCTGAAGGTATGCAATTCTTCTCTGGAGTAAGTCTCTCTCATTCGTTTTGTCCGTAACGTTTCTTTTATTCCGAATTTCGTTAATCCGGATTTGACCGCATCAGGCACAAACAGCATCATCTACCCCACAATGGAAGTACACTCTGAAATACTTTAGTCAAATGGTGACTCAACTATATATTTACGGTTGGCAAACCGGCATCACTGCATGTTGCATGCATGTGCATGAGTGAATTGTACTGAGGGTGAGGCTCATGTAAGCTTGTTTTTCGATTATTCTGCGCAGCGCTAATTTACAAACGAGAGTCACCTTAACAATCGATATATTTTCATGATAGCGTGCTTAAGTTTCACTTTATTTCGGGCATTTGAAAATACATACTCTGGTCTATCACCATGATTTTGAAAGTTATGTACTCAAACAATCGAAATGATCATTTCAATTTATTTGCATTAAGGTGCTCTGAATCTGGACCCTCGAGCTGTAGTCAGAAAAATACAATAATATATAAATTGTATGCAACAATACGGCATGGTCCGTCGTACAGAAAATAAAAAATAAATTGCATGTAACAATTTTAATTAATGTTGCATTTGATAGAGTGTTCACAGTTGGAATAACAGTTGAATGAAAAAGGTGGTGTTATAGCATACGAGAATTTTCTTTATCGGAAAATTTATCAATGTTTCATTAAAGGAATTAAAAATAATTATGAACTTTTTTCGTATACGGTGCGTTCTTTCTACGGTTTGGTGTTAAAGTATTTCTGATAGTTAATGGTATTTGAATACATGAAATGTTTATACATGAAATATTGATACTTATTTGAACTCCGATGACGTATAGTTTATGTTTATTGAATGGTGTAGGCTTCAACCTAATATATCAAACCAAAAGATGAACTCCAATGCTCTGTTGGGATGGAAAATGTCCTCTTCCAGTCAGGTTCATGGTCAAGGTTATTGGCATCATTTATTACCAGAGCGCTTCGTAGTCTGAAAGATAAAGTAAGGTAATTTTCATAGTATTGTCACTTTTTAATTTTTGATAAAACAATTTATCATGTGTAATAGTTACCGACGAAAGACCTTTCTCTACTCTCACAAAATGATAGTTGTACTCTTCGAGTGCACGTTTGTTTTCGTCTTCATCATGGCGAACGCGGTACTGATGCACTCCTCCGGCGAATGCAATACGTCCAGGTTTGTCCCGGCGGGGAGAAAATATTCTTCCTATGGCATTATGTGGATGCTCAGTGGTGGAAGTTTGTAACTGCTCCGACGATGTATCACGTAGAGTTTCGGCAGTGGAGTTGCCGGTCGTGGTAGTGTGTTGGTCCAGGGGTAATGCGCTTTCTGCTTCCTCCTTTTCTTCCGAGTTGGAAGTGAGAACTTGTTGAACTGCATCGGAAAGAATTCTTGCTGACACTAAGTTTAAATCCACCTTTTTTTCAAGGATAAACTTGTTTGATGTTGTAGCTATAACGCCTTTATTTTCGGACACTGGGGCTGCCCAAACAGCAACAATCGAAACTACGCCGATCAGCGCAATGGCAAGAGAACCAACCATGGTTGGCGTGTGATCGAGTTGGATCGAACGCAATGAACTGAACTGAACTGAACTGTCGAAACATAAATCTTTGTCATAATCGTTTCTTGCACTCTCTTACTTACTGCCCGATAACTGTGTGCGTCTTGGAACATCTTGGGTATTTCCAACATGATAATAACAAGTTCCTAACAAAACATTTTTTTATATTCTACTCCTTTTGACATGTGTAGGTACACCACGTCCAATATATTTTCATTAAAATATAATCTTTGATTATTGCATTTCACAAAAACGCATTAAACTAGTTTATTTTTTTTAATTGAAAGGTTATTTTATGCAGATCAATTATAGCACACATTTTATATTATTTAATAACGACAACCCTAGTTGTCACTTGCTACACATGTTTCTCAAAACCATTGTAAACGGCACGCACGACATCCATCGGTAATTCGTCGCAAATTTAGGACAGCCCTATCCAGTGAATTTGGAATAGCAAAAGTCTACTTCAGTTCCGACAAGGTTTAATCATGGATGAAAAACATGCATGCAAACATATGATTTGTCAGAAAATGTCCTTTATTATTCATTTAGTTGCTGAATTTACTTATTATTCGTCCAAATGCCTCGAAAAAAATCAAGAACAATATGATAACCTGTTGACACTGTTGTGATTACACCATGCAAAACTCTCGCTCCCACTATCTATTTTACACATTCTCATTATTAGAGGCAAGATGAAAGCTATAAAGTATATTTATTATTGCTCCTCACAATGCAAGTTATAAAACGATTATCATCCTTATAAACTTTAGTTTTGCTTGCTGGTGATATTACATTTCACTTTAACTCGTGCATTTGAACAAATAGCGCATGTTTTAAAGCTGTTGACATCATGGTGCTTTAAATCTGTCGCCACGTTTTGTAGTCTGAAAAATACAATAATATGTGATTTTTTTGTTCTTTACAAAACAATGTTTCATGTTAATATTGTTTGATAAAGTACTTACAGGCGGAAGACCTTGCTCTTTTCTTACAAAATGATAGTTGTACTCTTCGAGTGCACGTTTGTTTTCGTCTTCATCATGGCGAACGCGGTACTGATGCACTCCTCCGGCGAATGCAATACGTCCAGGTTTGTCCCGGCGGGGAGAAAATATTCTTCCAATGGCATTATGTGGATGCTCAGTGGTGGAACTATGTGTATCCTCCGCTGATGAGTCGAGCTGGTTTTCTGTAGTGGAGCTTTGTTGTGGAGCACTGGTGATCGTGGCAGTAGTGGGTGCATGTTTAGGGCGAGTGGAGGTTTGTTGTGCAACACGGGTGGTCGGAGAAGTACTGTATTGAGGACCGGGGTTTGAACTTTCTGGTTCTTCCATGTCATCCGAGTCTCCGTAATTCTCAGTGGTTGAACCGAAGATTTTAGAATTGGGTTTAAGTGCTGGGAGGATCGTCACTGGATCACCTTCATTTTCTACTAGGCCATAATTTATATCTATTACAAGTATAATAGTTGTAAACGTTAACATATTTATTTGTTAGCAAAAACCACTACCTTTCAAAACTCTCACCATTCTCTTCGGATGCCGGGGCTGCACAACTACAACCGATTAAAACCGCGGCGATGAGCGCGATTGCGAGACTCCGTCTACTTCCAGCCATGATTGCCGTGTGATCGACTCCGATCGTCGAAAGCAACTGTATACGATCACGTTTGTAGCAAAACTGACTAAAGAAACTTTGATTTAGCTTCAGCATTTGCAGTAATCGTGCATGGCTTGGTGGTGGTGTTGAATATTGGGGATTCCCTCGTTGATAAGATTACATGAGTACACTTACTGTGGAATCTTGGCTCTTTTTTCGTAGGCCACATCTTGGCAAATAGGTACGTAATATGTGATTATATGAAAATTCAACTAAATGCGCGACTGTAGCTCACTTATTTTTAACAATCAAACCCCCAGGTCACTGATAGCAAGTCAAGATTTTTTTTCAACTCGTTTGTACTGTTAAGATTGTACATCAAAAAGTATCATGGCAAATATAGGATGGGTTTTTGATTTGTGTTTTAATTTTAACCTGGTTGGGAAATGGAGCAAAAACCTGCTACCCATTTTATACATTTTCTTTGAAATGAAAACATTGTCCACTAGGCAATTAGAGACCATAAAATATTAAACATATTTAAATGTAGCAGAAGTGGCATTGATTGAAAGTTCAGCTCTGTGAAAACAACACGTATTTCATCCATTACTACATTATACGATTCGAATGAATGTGTGAGAGATTTTTGATTGGCTTAGAAGAGGCTCATCGTCTTCATTTTCAGAACCCTAGTAGAACAAGCTCAAATTAGTTTTTTTTTTTCATTCTCGTACACGACACTTTTAAAAGCATGTTGGTAACAAATTATCACAATGAAATAGAAAAAAACAAAATATGTCCTTAATCCCCGCTAGCAAAACAAGTAATGGCTAATATAAAATGCTATTATGTTATGAACAGATTAAAATAAAGCTAAAAAAGTGTAACTCCGAGAAAAATAGTGCATTTACTGTATCGCCAGTACACTGATTTATAGCGTCTACAATGGCAAGCGAGCTGCACTGATGCTATAAAAACTTTACCACAAACACCGTCGTTCACGAGCAGCGCGTGACTCCAACACAAATGTTCCTTCCTTCCGAGTTACGATTAGCAACCCCCTCTGTTGAACTATCTCAACCCCCCTTCGGTCTAATGTAAATACTTTTTTGTCCGAGGAATCACCACCAGGAGGCCCTCCTGAGGTGTGTAGTCGGTGTTGGTTTAAGGACTGCTAATAAAGTTTTATGACCAACGTGATCATGGTGTGCGGAAATCAAAGAACCAACTACCTTTCAATCTCTTGTCGTCAATTCGCTCGCTTTGGAAGAAAACTTTCATTTATTGTCCATATTCGAATCGTTATAAAGCAACTCAAATTCGGGGATTCTTGAGCACTGATTCTAGTCTAGATTCTAGTAGTTGATAACATAAATCGTTAATGACTCTGTTAACACTATGCCGTCCGATAACACTATAAGGTGTTATGACAACCAAATCAATTTAGCTCTATCGGTGATGTTAACAAACACAATTTGTTTTTGGATTTGTAGTGTTTAATCGGTGCATAATATAAGAATTTGTTGAAACAACAACCGGCAACAACGAAAATTCAACAGAGCAAAAGCTGCGGGAGAAGAAATCGTTAATCGCACGTACGATAAATTGTTAATAATGCGACCCGTTTTCTTTCCATTTCTCCCAGAACCTATCCTGAACGAACACCCGGTAACGATCTATCCCGGTCGGGCCTCACCGACGCGTCGGATGCCGCCCCGCACCCTGTCCGGCTCGATGGAGCGCCATCGGTTTCCAGCGTCCGACAACTCCACCTCCACGTCGCAGGAAAACTCTTCGCCCGAAAACAACGAGTCGGAGTACAACGAATCGTCGCTCTCGCCGACGCACGGTCACTTGCACCAGCTCCAGGGTGGCACACCGGTGAACTCGCTCATCAGCCGAATATTCCATCAGAACCCAAATGCCCCGCCACCCTCTTCGCACACCCCCTCAGGTCCCACCGCAGGGTCACACCGAAGTCAACGTATGTCCGCATCGGGCGTTCCCATGGCGGGAGCTCCCTCGAGGCGCACGGCAGGACGAGCAGACAGCGACGAGGAGCGGTTCTCCGACGACTCGCTGGAGGAATCCTCCCTCCCACCACCCCCGGGACCACCGACCGTTCCACCACCACCGTCGCTGTCCGCGCCCGTCACACCCTCGAAGCGGCACAGCATCGCCTGGGAGGTGAACCTGGACGATCCGGCCAGCTTCGGCGATCCGCTGGTGACCGCACCGAAAAGCTCCACCACCGTCAGCTCGAAGGTACGTACCCCAACCCCCGCAAGGAACGTGTCGGAATGTTTACACTACCCGATCGTTGTCGAACCCTTGTTAGGGTCGATAATTATAAACGAAAACCTTTCCAAACCCATTCCGGACCCGTTTTGGGAAATGGTGTGCCAACGCTTGCGAGACCTTTCATCGGCACTTAATGAGGCGTGTTAATGAAACCGATTTCGATAATTCACACGCTAACCCAGAGGTACCGTTTGCGAAAGGGTCCCCTGTACCGGATTAAACAAGGGCGTGAGGTAGGATTTCGAAAGGATTACGATCGGAGCAACAGATTTTTTTTGGTTTTTCCCAACAGTTGTCCTGTTGCGTGTTAAATAACAACGTTATCTAGCCCAATACATTGCATGACGCTTTCATTACAACGATCAGTTAAGATAAGGACCCGAGGTAAACTGCCAGAAATAGTCTTCTTATCACGTGTCTGTTTCTCTTACAATGATTGCCATTAAGTGTAATGTGTTCAAAATAACTACGAATCCAATCAAAAGTCAAAACTCTGTTTAAGTGAAATATTCTAAAGTTTTCGAGTAAAAAAATGAATGCTGAATTCATTTTCAATATGACCAATGACTTTAACATGATGTACGTTTCCTAAAATGTACTTGAGAATTCGGGATGCAATCACCCTCCGTATGTGGAATAATATTTTCTGCTCCTTTCTTTCCTTTCGTGAAAAATTCCCCTCTTACATCGTAAGATATGA
>KE525272.1:442558-559727 GCA_000441895.2 Anopheles sinensis | reverse complement strand
GAAACAGGGGGAAAATCGAATGCTGTAGGTGAAACGATAATCATAAGAATGATGGCTGCAATAATGAAGATGCTCATGATGATTTCAACGATACGAGCTACTGCTCAGCGGGAAAGGGGAAACTATGATAATGGTAATGACAGACATTCTCCGCTGAAAGATGGATGCTTTTCCTGCTTCCGGTATAAAATTTTTATTTTTATTTTTTCCCCCGGTGTGATATGCTCTGACTTCACACATATTTACACGAGTATATGCATCGGGGGTTTATAAAAAAATGCTGGCTTTGAGTTAAACATACTTTGCTTCATTATGTTGACATACAAATTTTTATTACAAAAGGGCGTGATTTGTGTATCATTTCAAATTAGATACCATTTTCCCTCACTTAGCCTTTCCACGCCATGTAATCAACAAACTTGTCATGCTTCTCAGAAGGGCTTCCCACCGTTACCAGGGACCAATTTTTTCTCCCCTTTCTTTACATTAACAATTTTAACCTCCATATATCATCTAGAGGCACGCAAGGGAAAGCCTTTTCCCCAAACTGACCTGCGAGTGCCAAGTACATGTCGTTCATCAAACAGCGCCGGTATCAATTATGGGAAGTATCCCATTTCCCACACGCTTCTTCAAAGGACCAAAAACCGGGGCAGGGGAGGTTGGCTTGCTCAACTCCCGGAGGCCTTTTTTCCCCGTGCTCATGTGTCCTTTTTAACAAGCAAAAAGGAACGTGGCCACCGCAGGATGCCACCGAAGAAACGAAACTACTTTCGGCTGCCCGGTTGCGCTCTCCGGGCACTATCATCGTCACGCACGCGGAAAAGGAGGCATGCTTGGGACCGCAATTTCTTTCGTAGGAGCCTATCATGCTTCTCATCTCTATTTATAAAACGACGGGAGGGTGAAATATGACGCGCCGTTCGTTCTCGCAAAGAAGGCCCATCCCGTCCGTGAGTGAGTAAAATACAACACACACATAGCACGCAACAATTCCAACCGCGCCAGGGACCAAGATGGAGTTCGGTGGCGAAACTTCGCAAGTGTTGGGAGGAAAAAAGCGTTCTCCCAGCCGCAGGCCAAGTGCACCCGGGTGCTTTATTATTGGCAAGTTGGCGTAAATTTATGTGCCACACCAGCGAAGAATGCCTAATCATGTTTCGGCCGAGGGAATTGGACGCAAATTGATGCTGCATCCAGCGGCCGGACAAACAAAAGCCGTTTTGAAACCATCAAAAAAACTGGTGTCCGTTTAACTTTTTTTATTACTTCTTCAATTCAACCACCGAGAACATTAGCATGTAGGGAAATAGATAAAAATTTCCGTCCACCATTCGCGGTCCACGTGTGTCATACCCCGAGCTGACCTTCTTCCCCTGCATATAGGCAATAGGTCAGGCACCGAAATGTGTCTCCATCTGTCAGTTTTCGAAACAATTTGCCTAATTGTATCCACTTCAAGGACAATCCATTTGGTCCGAACATAAATTGTCCATTTGTCTTGCGCGCTCGGTCCGATAAGAAACCCGTCAGAGGTCACGCCACGCTCGGTTCGCGGAAGGACCGCGGTCGATGTCATCTCACACACATGGCACGGCAAAACAACTTTGCGAACATTCTTTGCGGCCGCCGGTTGACAACGGTTTTCCCCGTTTCAAGGATGCGGTATAAATGAATATTTAAGATGATGCCGGAAGCCGGAAAGCTCCCGAAATGGAGGCGCCCGGTGTTTGATCGGTTGGCGTATGCGAATTTTAATCAAAATATTCGATTTCCCTCAACAGTGTTGAGGAAGTTTAATTTGTTGATAAAAATAACTCACTTTTCTTATTCGCTTATCCACATTTCGATCATTGTTGTAATAAATTTCGACCGGGCTCAATGTCAATACACAACTTACAAGAATTTTCACCTCACTTGTTAATGGCACATAAATCGCAATTCCAACCCATTCCCGTTTTCCAGACGACGTGATATGCATGGAATGTCTTTTGCGTTTAACAATGTCGCCGATCCGGCGCGCTGTCGTTAACATTCCGGAAGAGACCAACTTTCCCCATCGACAAACCGTTCGTTCGGTATCGATATCGAACCGGTGACGTGTGAAAGCCTGGTCGAACGCAGTCCCATACCCCGCGGTGGACTATCATTACCGGTTACGTTCAGGTTCATAATTCATTTGCATATTTCCATGACATTTCTGCCGCCTTGGGGGAAATGCCACCTCTGGTTTCTTTTTTTGTCAGGAAAACTAAAACCACAATTCGCATGGGGACAATTTCTTCCCTCGGCAAACAATACAAGCATCCCTCCAAAGGTCTTGTGCCGGGCGTGAAAATGTGGTGCATTTTTAACACTTTCCAAGGGTCCTAGGGAACGAAGGAAAGGAAACAAAAAAAATGTACGAAGCCATACTAATCCAAGGTTCATGGCACACCGGGACGACGGGACACGGGATGCATCATTGCGCACCGTCGCATAGGGTGCTTTGGCCAAAAAAGAGGAAAAGCCTACCCAACGGTGTCCTATTTTCGTGTCGTTCACCTGGCGAAAAAAAAGGAGGATGTGTATGCACTTAAGGAACACAAGGGAGGAAAATCCGACCGGGAGAGACCGTTCGACCGAGTTTCGTCCGCACAGACGGTTGACAAAGGGGATGCTGAGGAACTCGAAGGAGGAGAGGGAGGGGGGTACTTTTTTCCCTGAAGTGGACACTCGATTTCCGGCCCACCATTTTTACCAGGTGTGAGAGTGGAATCTATGAGTGTGTGTGTATTTTTCCACGTTGCACCGCGGATGTATGCCAGTGTTAAACAAAACTTGCTCGCCGTCGGTGTTTCGATTATCTTTGGCGGTGCATCTTTTTCCCATTTTTTTCTATTTATTGTCTCGACTACTCATACGCCAATAGAAATGTAGGCTAGTGGGAAATGCACAGTGGAAAAAGGACAGCGGAATTTTCGCATATAGTTTTTTTTGTTTTGCATTTCACGCACACATGGTTTTACATTACCGTCAATTGGAGTTACATAACAATGTTCCAGTATTTTTCTTTTATTTTATTAAATTAATTCTAAATAATTGTATTTTTTAGGAGAATACGTAGACAAAAAGTAACTAAATGCTCTTATCATCGTTTGTTTCGTTTCTTTTACGCTTATCGAATCTTCGCAAATCAATAACCATCAGATTAAGTTAATTTGGAATTAATTTACCAAATCTGTTTCCGTTTTGTCAGATTGTGCGGTTTTTTTTTTATTTTTATAACATTTGCTTTGAGTTGTTCACATCCCTTTTACATAAAAATGTTAGTTTTGTTGTATCAAACGATGTTAATTTAAAATATGTTTTAATTATATCAATCAAAACACACCACCAACAACATAAGTTACACATTACACATTACGAAAACATAAGTTTAAACTTAGAGGAACAAATAAATTGGTACAATACATGACAATTCGTGGAAATAATTGTGAATGAAAATGATGATGGCTTATACTTCGGTTTATATTTACTTGTTTGAATAATATTCAATATTTTGTACAACAATTTGGCATACATGTTCACAGCTAAAAATGTGTTCATCGATAAAGGACTGCGTTTCTCATACGTGTCGGTTTGCAGTGAAACCCTTGTTTTAAAAAGAATCCTTAGGGATTCCACGATGTGCCTGACTCCCAGCGATACATGTATGCTCTAGCAAAGAACAAGCTTTCAGAGTAAGCAATAGAGCAACTCCAGCAGCTTATCACCAGAGCACTAGCGACACCGCTTCGTAGAAAGCAATTCGCGTACGTTCGAACGGAAAAACGGTTACCTCTTCCGGTCTTGTGCGATAAGCAACACTGTCAAATTGTATTCTGCTTCCACTTACGGCTTTTACCCTCGAATGCTTCATCCCACCCCTCGTCCCATACCCTTTGACGGGGCTTTTGCAGGAAAAGTGCCGTCCTCGGGGAGACATGTTTGCCACCGTATATTAGTCCTTTGCCGAGCGCCGATAGGTGACACCGTTTTGCTGGAGTTGTTATTTCTTCCACTCAACACCTTCGCGACGTGTGCTGGCAGCAACACCGACGGGATGATTGTTTTATTTATTTAGTGCCTTAGTTTTTTCCTGGCACCCACTCAATGCTGTCACACATTTGATATTTTGATGACCTATTTCCGGGTGGTGTTAGCTGCAGCAGTAAACCGAGTTGAAGGGTGGACCATCTTGTACTTCTTCGTTGTCCCAGAGGAGAGCAAATATGTGATGTTAATGCTTTGCAAAAAAGAAAACCACAACGTGTGCCATTCAAATATTTAAAAAGTAAATATGCACCATATTTAACGTTAGGTAATTATTTCGTGAAACAATATGCAAGCAAATTTGCAAGCGATGTTCTATTCCATGCCAAAGTGTCGGTAATGCTTATCGCAGCACTTACTTCACGGTCCCAACCTTTTCCCAAACATCCCAAAGCAAGCAATAAGGGAAGCTTCGAATTGCATTCGAGCCCCGAAACAGCCGAGATACGAGCCAAAAGTTTCCCATTCCGACCAGCCAGACCGTCGAGGCAGTCGGTAGAAACAAACAGAAGTTGCATTCCTTTGTTGTCTGCTGCCAGATGCAAATATCTCTGTTGCCCCCTTCGGTGCGCCCTCATTCCCTCATTCCGAACGGTTGCAACATATTTGCCTCCACCGAATTGGCGATATCCGAATGATAATAATGTGCGCCACGTTCGCATACTGCGGCAAACGGTGATACAATTACGGGGATTCGGTAGGCGGGTCGGGACTTTGAGGAGAACTTGCGGAGCTCTCACCAACCGAAATGTGTGCGACTGTTGGAACGTGAAAATGGGTTTTCCATTTAACATTACCACAAGATAATGCACTTTCGCTTGCTTTGCTGCCTCGCCCGTGAGCGTGTGTGTATGAGCGCTTGTGCTTTTGCCAGTCTAAGAACTTAGTTTATAAGCCATGATGGGCCTGATTAAAAATGTATTCCGAATTGCGCCTGGAATGGAAATTTATGAAGACATATCGCCATACAGGGGGTAAAGGAAGGAAAAGTTCCACGTAAAAGCAGTTGTTGAAGTTGGCTAAAATACGTCCAAAAGTCTGTTTAAAGCTATTTGTTCGCCTTTCGCACATGGAAAAGTTTTCCAGCACCATCTTGGAAAGACAATTCACGAGTGGAGCCCATTTTAATCACCACTCTTCATTAATATCCTTCAGGAGCAACAAATGCATCTCCGTTAAAACTCAATCCAATAGTTTTGCATTTGCAGCATTCTTCAGGGGAAAATTTAAAAACTTTTTCCCCTAGAAATGAAACATTTCCATTACACTCCATTGTGCAGCGGGAAACAATCTGTTGATTTTGCTGCTAATGTTTTTCCTCAAAACTTAAAACTTTGAATAAAATCTTCGCCCGCTCACATACACCGACCCGTTAGCATTAGCTTTTTCGGCTTTAGGTCAAACCAATTTTCTCCAAAAGGCATTCCGGAGAAATTCATCCTTTCTTGCTAGCTGGAAAAGTTGAGACCACTCTCTTTGCCTCAGCTTTTCGAATCGTGAGGCGACAGTTTTCCGCCAATGGAAAGACCAATTTCCATAGAGTTGCCCCTCAATGCTGGCAGCCCGATGACAACAACGACGCGCTACATGGGTTCGAGAAAATTGCCTCTCACAAACACTGCCATCGGTGTTGGGAAAAAACAAAGAAAAGCTCTGCCCATCGTGGAGCAAAAGAATTTCCTCCGTTGAACTTCATCCGTTATTTATCACATCAATGTCAGCATTAATATTTCAAAGTTTTCACTCGCAGCAAAGTTCGACCCTCCGCCGTTCGCCATTGCGCGATGGACTTCGGGCTGGTTCGAGCTGGAAAACTTCACCTTCTGGGAGAAAGGAGGTGCGAGGTGAGGACACTTGGTTCGTTCCAAACACCAAAACTGTTTTCACCGCACTGTGCAATTATTTGCGATGCGATTTCCCGCACGACCCGAGGCTCGCCGGTATCTGTTGACATATTTAACTTTTGCCCGGTACGTTTTCATCGTCTTGCCGGCGACTTCTGGAATGCACTTGTACCCCGGCCGGGTGGAAAAGTCGCATCGAAAATCGGGACAGCTTGGCACGAGCCCGTCGGAAAAACTCAAACGCTCAACGAGCGGGCAGAAGAGTTGCCTAAGTAGCTGCACTTTCGTTGGAAAGGCAAATGGAATAAAGCATTCCCGGAAGAAGCTCTAACCAGGTCCAAGAGATCTTGCTCGTCAACTGTCGGAAGGACATTCTAGGACACTTTTCAAACGGACGACAAGTGGAGAAAGATTGGATGATTATTTACACAAAAAATTACTGTTTGTCTTCCGCTAGCAAACCACGATCCAATTGGAAGGTCAAATAAATTAACCAACCGATCCAGAAAACAGGTAGTCAGGAGTGCTATCCTGCGATTTATGGAGTAATTGGCAGGAAGTTGAAGTACCTTTCAGGAAGTAACACTAGGATTCCTTTGCTTGATCGCAATTGGCGTGAGGCGTATTTCCCAAAACCCAGGTTGACAGACCCACATCGGAAGGAACCTCTCAGAACGGTGCTTTCGGACGTGCATTCACCACAAACTTGACGTGACCTCAAATTCACTTCGCCAACCCCGAGTTTCCGGGAGCGTCCAGGATCATTAGCTTCATTTGTCAAAGTCCACGTCCCCCTGCGCTACTTCTGACCGAGGTGAAATTCCACAGGGAATATCTATATGGGTTTCGGGACATTCCCTCCGGTGAAAAGGTCACATAATAGCCAACGGTGCGAGGTGACCTCTCGTGTGGTCGAACCAGCTTCCGACAGCTATCGGTCATGTAGTGAATTAGACCCGGCGGTTATACCCTGCGGCAATGTTTCACCGTCGTTCCTCGTTCGCAAAGTAAGTTCCGAACCCGGTTGGAACTCCCTTTCCAGTGCGCTTGAGGGAAAATTAAACTAAAACTAAAATAAATGAAAATTGACAGCCGACGTAAACCCCGGGAGTCATTCCCGGTGAGCGAAATGTTGTTCAACAGCGTCAGAGGCCGTCCGTTATACTCGGTTTGATTTAAGGTTTCTTTCCATGTCCGTGTTGAAATGAGGCTTTTAGTTTTCATATTGAAGAGCAGTTTCTAGCGTTGCAGGGTTGTATTTCCGTTAGTGCTTTCTATTGTTTCACGCACGGTTCGCGACTAGATACATTATGCAAAGCAACGTGCCAGCGGCAAGAAAAGTGCATCGCGAAAACTGCCCTGCTGGTTCATAATTGATGGAAAAGTCAAACGTCAGACCGAAGTGCCTTTTTATTTCTATTTCCTTCACCTCCAAACGTGTACATACATCAAGAATTCAAACCGTTCCAATGCAGGCCACCTAATATCGTTTTTGCTATCTCTACACTCCATTCTCTTGTGCAGGTTGTTGGCCGGCGGAAACTGGTCCCGAAGCACGCAACGAGTTCACAGTCGAGCCTGGAGTCCACGCCGAGCAACGTCAAGAGCGAATCGAACGAATGGCCCGACCCACCGGACATACCGGTATGCAGCACCGAGGACGAGGCGGCCTCCATCTACTCCGACTCCGGTGCGTATTAGACTAGTGATTTTTTAAAAATCGATCCGAATCGATTTCTAACTCATTCACCGTTCTGTTTTACCACCGCAGACGACCTCATCCCTCACATCCCCGATATCACCGGACGCGGGACGTACATTATTCGCAAAGGACGACGGCAGCGGCAGCGTTTGGCAAGCCTCGAATCGGAACCGGTCAACAACGGTGGCCCGGTGGTACCGGCAGCTGACGGTCAATCGAATCCATCACAACACCATCAACTGCCGGCTCAGCACCGGCAGCAACAACAGCAGACAGTCAGCGACGATCACATGCTCCGCGGACTTCCGAGTCCGGTCTTCCCGGCGTCGATGATAACGCCCAAGTCGCGCCACAGTATCGACCTCGGGATGTCCGGAATGCCGAAGGCGGCACACTGCAAACCGTCATCCTCTGCCTCCAACCAGAAGCTACCCAACTCCGTACTTTCTCCAAGGTACGCTCGAAGATGTCAATACGAACACCCGGTCACACACACACAATCACCCGTCTACACATGAGCAGGTGTATCCAGGAGGCAAAAAGCACCCTCTCAACAACAGCGACCGTCTTTCATCTTTTGTGTCACATTTTTCCTTTTCCTTTAAACTCGTGTGCTCCAGTAACCTCTTCAAAAATGGATGGGCCTCCCACCCAATTTCTTGATTAAAGAGAGACTGGTCCTGTTTGGCTTAACACCACGCCATTGCCTTTTGTCGTCGTCGTCGTCGTCGTCGTTGCAGCATCTGGCGAAAGTGGAAAGTCAACGACGGCACAAAGAGCGACGAAAAGCAACACCTCGACATGATGAATTGGCTACCGTTCGCTTGCTCCGAGGGAACAGGAGCCAAAGTCTGACACACGGGGCGAAGAAGCTATTTTATGAAAATTTTGAAAAGGGAACCTTTTTGCGAGAAGACTGTTCCCGTGCAATTCCCGTGATGAGATCGTTTATTATATCCCTTTTCTTAACGGAAGCGGAAAGGTAGGGCCTTCATGAAGACACCAATCCCGGACGGGCGGGATTAAGGCAGACTGTTCAAAAATAGTTCCGGACTCTTGACTCTTGAGCTACTGGAAAAAAGCCAACCGACTTGACTACCTTTGAGATGTTTTAATTTCGACAACCTCTCATTGCTTTCTTCTAGGCCGAATGGAGAGCCTACTTTGCTACGGAATAAATTGCAGAAAAATCATCGTCCAAACGGAAACCATACTTATTTTCTTTTCATCCTTTCGCTCGCTCTACTTTCAGGTCACGATTATCATTAGACTTAAGTTCACCTACTACCTCAGAGCTTTCAACTAATGTTATAAAAATCACCACCCCGACCGGAAGCTATCCTTCTCCGGCGTCGGCGCACCATCACGGGCTCGTATCGTCTCCGCTCGGTCCGCCCATCCACAACGGGCTTATCAATCCGGCCGCCAGCAATACCGGCGGCAGTGGCAGCAATAGCTTGAGCAAAGGCGCCGTCGGTGGTACGAGCGTCATTACCGTCGGGCCGTCGGGTCTATCCTCCGGCAGCAATCAACCACAAGCGAGCGGCACCGGCTCGGGACGGTACAGTGAGTTTAAAACGTACAACGCCACGTTCGAGGCACTCGATAGTTCGGTGAGCGGCACTGGCGTTGGTTCCAGCGCGGGGCATCTGAACGGTTGCGGTCCGAACGGAGTGCCCGGAGTGAACGGCTCCGTTTGTCCGAATGGGTCGGATAATCCGCTGCTGCGTGTTTCCTCGCTGCCCACCATCACACCGCCCCTCACATCATCCGCAACAGGTAAGCACGTTACGGAGTACGGTTAAATTTAAATCGGTCGGTTTTCCAACGACTGCTGCTTGGCCGATTGCATACTTTAACGGCGGTGACACTCGGGCGTCAAGATTATCCCATCACGAAGCTCGTTGGCCACAGTTGTGGTTTGTAATTCTACGCTTTGCATTTGCGATGATAATTACTAGCAACCTTAAGCTACTCAGTATGTCACTGATAAAGCGCTTACCAGAGAAAGATTGATTAGAATGATTAAAGAAACCCAAGTCGAGCCTCGTCGTCAGCTTGACACTATCAACAATCCAGCACAGCGTAAAAAAAAGCTCGAATACCGGAAGTCAACTTTGTCCGCACACTTCACATTCCCCGGAGCAATTAGTCTAAGCTTACCAACCCTTTTCCCCGTTGGCCACTGGAGTGTCCTTGTTGCTGAAGTAGTAGTAGGCTTTCTTTTTGTTGTCTCCGATGTAAAACGAAACCCGTTAGTGGAGGATACCTAACAACCCAGGAAAGTTGTTGAGATGGTAAAGCTTCGTGCGGAAGCCCACCGTACACCGTCGTCATCAGTTAATTAGGGGCGCGAAGAATCCGTCTCCGTTCCCGCCTTCGTCCGGTGTCATTTTGCGAAAAATAAAAGGGAAAAACAAAGCCTCCCATAATATCTCTCCCTTCACCCGTCCGTGATGGGTTGGCTCGGCGGGTTTGTTAATTTCGCTGCTGCCCACCTTGAGGGCTAATGCGTGGAAAAGGTTGAAATTAGAAAAGCGGTCCACCGGGGTCCTCCTACAGCATCTTACGATTACTCCCTCTCGACCTTCCTTTGCCAAGAAACCTCGTCCATTGAAACGGTTTGATTAGGCACCGAAAGGACTTCTTCAGCATCCATCGTCCGGGCGGGCTGGTGGTCAGTGTTCCAAATAAATACCCCTTCCCAAGCTGGGAGATGCCATTACGGTGGACGTTGGAATCCATTCTTTCGTGGGCTTCATTCTTTCGAACCCTCCCGGTTTTGTATTTTGATGGCTTTTCGCCACTAGGTCATCCTTTCGTCATTACACACAACAAGGAGGGGAAAAAGGAAAGCTTTTTTCCGAAAGGCTTGAAAAAGGTCGATCGATCCCAAGAAATAGATCCGGCAATTATGTTTATCACAACTCCGGGAAGCCGGACATCGTTTTGGCATCTGTTCGAAATAATGACATCCATAAAAAGTTAGGATTATGTGGCGATTTGGTCAAACATGCGCACGAATTGGTATAATGTGTTATGACAAGTTCTTAAAATTTACTACCGAAAAAACGAATCAAAATACGTACTTTGTTGATTATATAAATATCTAAATTTATCATTATAATTCAGAACAAATTCTGCGATTCGCCATCCCTGAACCAACTTGGGTACAATCGCTTGTATGCTGTAATTTTGCCAACAACGTGCACTCAACAGAGCATACAAGTTTCAAGCTTGTACGCGAATTTGTACACATGCTTGGCCACGCGGCTTCGTTTTGTATTTCCGTTTTTGTTTTCAAACGTCTGCAAGTAATTGGAATTAAAAAATAAACATTGTATTTCACATACGACAATGAACGTATTTCGATTTATTGTTGAATGACAACTTCATTTTCAAAAAAAGCCCTTTTTTCTAATTTGTGATCATTTTATTTATTCTTTCAGCTGACACGTTGTCGACGCCAAGGCGCGAACTGGCACCTCCGATCGAAGAGGACGAAGAGGTGGACAGCGACACGCAGCGTGGAGTCCCGCTGCGCAAGATAGAAGATAACATTAGTGCTTTATTACGTGGTGATATATCCGTTGCTAGAGTAGCCGGTAAGAAAAATGGCCTCACCAGGACGAAGCGACAATGGCCATACCACTAACGTTACCTTTTCCTCCTTTCCAGACATACCTCCAGCAAGACGTCCACTAGGTTTTCGTCTAGGTGTTCATAAATCAGAAAGTGCCAAAGAAATGCTTCTCTCGCAAGCAGGCCTTGGACCGCTGCCACCATCGCCACCATCGTCCAGCCCGGAACCGGTTAGTTGCTGCATTGTAAAGTCCAAAGCTTCAGCTACTAACCTACCGAACATTTCTTTGTCGTTGTCCACCTCTCAGCAGGACAGTGACGAGTTTCCACCGTTGCCTCCGTCGCCAACGGAAGAACCGGAGATGCTGCATCAGATGCACGGCATCCGCATCAGCTCACGCACCCGCACCAACGGTAGCATCAACGGCACGGGAAAGAAAGACCCCATGATTCACGGCTACCGAGAGGAGCATCCACCAGCAATTCCACCTCACCGTGGACCATCGATAAATACACTTAAAACAAGGTATTTATTGTAGAAGACCTTCGATAGAAATATAGGATAATTAAACTACAATTTACTTTTCCGCCACCCCAGATCGATGGATGCCGGGTTCAGCAAGTCATACAGAAACGGTTCCTTTGGTTCGTCCACATCACCCCACGCCCCCGGTACACTTCCTCCCGATTTGCCCGGTTGCAATTCGCGACGAAGAGTTATCACCGGCGGCTACCAGAAGCGCACCGCACAGAGTCCCCGCGAGGAGAGATCGCTGCAAACGTCCTGCAGCCTGCCGGAAACGCCCATCTTTGCCAGAGGGTTAGTATCCGGTTGTTATGTGCATTGTTTGGAATTATTATTCACAATCTGCTTCGTTTTAGCTGTGACATACCGCGAACACCACACCGACGCGCTCCGGAAGTTCCACCGCACGGTAGCGGAAGTCGCACGGCACCAAGAACCAACTCAACCACCAGCAGTCTTGGATCCTCCGTCGTGGGCATCAGTACGTATCCGTTCCCTTTCCGGTTTTGGGGTGCGCACCAGTCTCTGGCCAAAATTGTGTTTCTAATCCACTCATTCGCACATTCGATTTTCGTGCAAAAGAAAAAGAGAATTCCATTTCGCACCATTCGCGGTGACGGGGCTACTGTAATCACCTAACGACTGGAGACGGTCGCTAAGCAAACCGGTGCTACTCCACTAACCACCATACACCATTTGTCGTAACGCTTGTCTGTTGTTTCCGTTCCGTATCTTCACGTATGTCCACGCAGGTGCCTCGACCACGATCGGCAGTCGACAGCGCAGCATCAGCCAGGCGCTGGCCAACGGGGAGATGCTGCGGCTGGCCGGCGGCCCCGCCCGGGGCTGGTACCCGAAGCAGCGCCACCCGAGACCGGCCTCGACCGAGAACCTGGACCGGCTCCATCCGCAGGGATCGCTGCGCGCCTGGGAGGCAGCGGGTACGGGTAGCCGCAAACCGCTCACCCTACCACCAAATCTCACACCCAAATTTTTCAACAAGTCACCGCGTGAGGCACTGCGCCGGGTTACTAGTTTGCTCATTCGCAAAGGTAGGGGACGCGATTCCACCAGGACGCTTACATTCGCTAATTAATTATCTGATCGGTGCGTGGCCCGGTATTACCGTTTCCGTCCCGTGATCTTATTTGTTCCGTGTCGTTTCGGTGTTTTTTTTAACACTTTCCCATGTCGGGCTTGTTTCGTCCGCGAGCGGTCCGTTCCTAACGCGATCGATTCGGTTCATCGTGCCGTCCTTTGTTCCAAATTCCTCCCTTTTCTGTTTTTCGTCCTATTGTGGTGGGTTTAATTTGTTTTCTTTATTTAACCTATATTTTGTTTTTCTTATTTTATAGTTTTTTGAAATAACGGTTTTTTTTCATTCAAATATTATTCGAATTTTACGATTCTGGCAACCCTTCCAGCACAAATGTGCAGCAAGTATTACTTCGTTGTAGCGACCTTGGTCGAGTCGTCGTTTTTTTCTCGCCTTTTTCCGCGCAAACGAAACGCAGACATCAAACGCCGGTCGTTCGTGATGCGTTTTCATCGGTGTTTTTTTTTCTCCCGTCGCGATTTGCCGGAAATATTCCTCTTTCGGGTCGATATCATCGAACTTGAACGGGTTATGAATTAATCGGGCGCGTTGAAGCAGAAGCAAATTGAATAACCAATCGCTTGTGGACACGATAGCCTTAAGCAATTCGACGTCTTAATTCGATACAATAGCGATTTTCGGCCAAAAGCGACTTGTTAAAAATGTTCATCTTCGCACTCGTTTCGCACCCGCACATCAAGCATCCACCCACGAAAATCACACCCCTTCCCCGAACAACAAACCCTCCCTTCCCAAGCACCCCCTCATGATCGTAATTCATTTGTAGATTTTCTTCCCAATCATGTGCGCCTTTCCGCTCTCAGCTGTGTTTAACCACCAAGTCACAATCCCAACCCCAGAAGCCGATCTAATCTGTAATCTAGCACAACACAAACATCAAAACTACGCGTTCCGTCCCTGGGCGAAGGGGGGAGACGGCCACCGACACCAAATTGCTAAAACATTTAGAACGCTACACACTCGAAAAGCGTAACCAAACTAATTAGTGAGGCTTTAACGTCGACGGATTCGCGGCGCAGCGAACATAAAGAAGTCCAAATGAAACCTCCCTGTTCCTCGCTGAGGGTGGGGTTCTTCTCAGACGAGAAAAAACTGGCCTTTTCCAAGCGAAAATCTACCACAGTACGTTGCACTGCGATGTGGAGTGGGCTACCGAACTGACCCACACCGTTCCGATCGAAGGCGATCTAATCTTCCCGCACGCTTTTCGTCGTTGTTGCACACACGCGAAGGGGTCGAAAAGATCGCGACGAGGGAACCGTGAAGTTAATTCAATCAATTCGTCTCTAATCTTTCGCCCGCATTCCCATTCCTTAGGAAGTGTCGCGTGTTCGATGATGGGTGATGTTGGTTGATTTGTGGAGGCAGCTTTTTAACTTCTGCTTCCCTCAGACACGATCAGTATCTTTAACTACAATTTGATAGACGATCATCGATTAACTTGCCCCCGATCGCTGCCTTATGGATCATGAATTCCGATGTGATTTGTCATGAACGCTGTCATTATTTTATGGTACGGTATGATTGAGACCGTTCTTTTTCCATTCATGAGAGTGTGTTACTTATATTTTTTTTTAATTTTTTCCTTTTCTTGTTCGTCATAAATGTATTTTTGTGTTTCGCGGATTAACTCGTTTTCCATTGCAAGATAACACCCTAGCTCTTATCGGCTCCCGGGTACACCGATATCTAAAGTCTAGCGATTTATCCAACCTCCATCGAAGCCCTCACGGGACGTCAAAAATCTATGACCGCAAAATGCTGACTGTTATCGCATCCGCATAAGCGCCGCCGGCACACACACACACACACACAATAGAGTCTCTTCAGCCTTTTTGGTATTCAACCGGCATCGGAAACGCAGTCGGAAATCGCAAAATTGAAGCATCGCGCGCCTTCTCGCGTTGCGCACGTACCCCACGCCATGTGGAAAAATGGAGGTTTCTTAGTTTGTTTCTTTTGCCGTTATTCCCCCCCCCCCCCCTCCCCTCGCTACCTTTTTGGACCACACTCCAACAGCTAAGGAAACGGATGTCGGAGCGGAGAAGCCGATTCTAGCGCGTTCTCCATTTCCTCCTGGCGCGTGCATGGCAAATGTATGCTCTTGAAATGGTAAGTCAATCGACGGGTGATGCGTTGTAAGCCTTGAACCATTCGAGCGCAATAAACTTGAACTTTTACGCTGCTTTACCCAATTTTTGTTTCTGAAGAACCATTCTTCCGAATGGAGGGAGGGGCCACAAACTTATGAATCTATGGATTTTATTTCGTGAAGCGTACCAAAACCGCCAGGAACTTATCAATCCGCTTCCGGCGGCGCACCCGCACGTCAAGGCATCAAGTAATCAAGTAGCGCACACAGTTCGCGCTCCCATCCCATCCCATGACGTCATGGCCTCGATTGCGCCGGAGCCCGAAAGAAGCTGCCCTGGGTATGCCGTCTGCGTGTTCCGTTGTTCCGGCGTGCTTATCCACGTTTCGAGCGAACGAAGATCGGCGTACTCCGCTCTCTCGTCCGTGTCGTCCGACTGGATGTAAAGAATCGAAAAGGCCAAAAACCAACGAACGTGATTCCTTTCACCCTCAGCTTCCCGGAGGAGGTTCCCTCCTGGGCTGTTTGCTCAGTCGACGTTGGCAGCCGTCGCAAAATATGCGTTTGGGGTGCGCAATAAACAAACCATTCGGTTGAGAGATAGATTTACCAACGGGGAAATGCCAGATGTTTGTCCAAGTCCCGTCCCGGGACTAGAGAGTTAGGAAGGGTGTGTGTGTATCCGTGTCCAAGGTCATGAGGTTTAGGACGATTTGCATGCGAATAGTGTAGCTGATGACTGACATTGTTCGACGAAACATGAAGGGAGAATTCGCCCAAATCTTTGTTCTTGAAAAAACAGACAAAAACGGAGCGAATTTCATTCACCATTTTATACATAATATTTTTCCGCGACAATACCGGTAGGGTTTACCGTGTTTTCCGTTCCAATGCGCCCATATCTTGTTTAAATATTTGACATAAATTCCATATCGCACCGTCCTCGGTCGTATCGATCTTGCGGTCACGGTTTGTAACACTCTTGAGCAATTTATCACGATTACTGAATGACGTTCCGCGGTTCCACCGTTCATTCCGGCCGGGTTCTTTATCGTAATCGTCAGATCTGCTCTGCTTTCTCCCTTCTTCCAGCTCGTGACAATTTTGACGTCCATTTAAAAAAGCTGTAGGCGAAGCAAAAATATCCATTTAATCGCGCACTTGGTGATGAATAATCGTGTCTAATGGTTCAAAGACGTGATTCAATCCATCAGGAAGCAAGGAATAAATCTCTAGAAAACTTTCTTTACGTTAAAACTGTTTTGTTGTGTATCAACAAATATGATAAGCATACAGAAATCACAGCTCTTCTGTTATCGTGTGACGAATTTCCATTTAAAAACCCTCAAAAACATTATCTCGTCAAAACAGCAGTTTTAAATTACTCACCGAAAGTAAAATAAAGTTTTACAAACTTTTTACAGAGTTCACCATAAGTTTCACGAAGAAAGTAATAAAAGCATTAGGTTGATGAACCTTACATTTCTCAACGACAAGCGGTCTACTAAGAACTCCAGCGTCACGCAACTTTTAACCATACGCTTTTTGGATGGAGAAGTTGGGAAAATGCAAATGGGCGGAAAATGTCCTCACTCAAGTTTTGTGCTATCAGCAAAGCGAAACAATTTAGTTTTTGCGTACCATGTTAAAAATAGAAAGGAAACAAAAACCCTCTCCAGTTTTCACCGGTCTGGATCGAAATGCTACACCTTAAAAATACATTGCTGCTTTTCGGGGCAAAAGAAACTTTTTCTTCCTTAAGGTGTGGTGCTTCGGCTCTCGGTGGAATGGCCTTTGAAGCAAGTGCTACCCGGGGTTCAAGCTTTCTCATCTTTATGGCTTAATTTTTGCTACCTTCTCCTACACCTCGGCCTGGTGACGCTCGATAATTATGGCGCTTTACTCCTGTTCCAGTGCCGACATAAGGGTCAGCCTTCCGTGACGAGAGGTTTAGAGCGATCCCTCCATTTACATGCGCGGAGAGGGTAGCCCGTTAATGGCTTCAGATTTTCCAACAACAATGAGGCAAAATCTCGAATGAACCTTGCGACGATAAATCGTGTGTGTGTGTGTATGATGTCCTTTGAAAACGAAATTACTCCATCGCACGCACCGCTCGAGGCAGGTTTTGCGCGATCCCATTTGTTGGAATCCCGTAATAATCTACAGCAATGAATACGAATTACCCCTCAAAAAGGTCCTTGTGCCAAACTGGAGAGAGGGGGGCCGGGATGGGTTTACTTCTGGCGCAAGTTCCAAACGACCTTCACGGGTCCCGATCGCTTGCCAATGTTCCGGATTTCGATAAAACGGAGCCCAAACGGAAAAAATGTGTCCACCAGTGCTCCACAAACCTGGTGGATTTCCCGGAAATGCCCATTTAAACCGCCTTGATTCCATTAATTTCCATTTATCAATGTGGTCCATCCGGTGGGGGAGCGGGGTGCTGAGGTTTTTCGCCCCTTTCCCTCCCATTCAAACGGAGCCCTGTTTATCGAGGATTAAAGGTTTTGACGATTCGGGCTTTAGCGCCTATCGGCCACGCTATCGCCATTGGCAACGATGGCGCCCACACCCCCCCTCACATTCCCTCGGGAGGATGGAAACAAAGAAAACGCCTCGGGAAAATGCCACCTCGTACAAAGTTCGCATGTGTTCGTGTGTCGGCTCGAGGATGTACTTCGAACAACCCAACCCCGGTCGGGCGTTAGTGTGCGTGTGTTTCGCCGGAACCGGCCGGAAGTATCAACGTTCCGCAGGATGTCGAAGAAGTCAAAAAGAAAAATATTCCGCACCGCTGGGAAGAAATTTCCTGCCGGAAGTGGAGTCATAAGCGACAGGATCCAATGACAATAACATCAGCATTAATAATACCCAACCCAGAACGCCCATCCGGTGGGTTGCCGGCGTGTACCATAAGGTGGTAGTGGTTAGCAGTGGCCGTTGTGCGGTGGAAAAATGTTCTCGAGAATGTATTTGTTCAATGAGGATAAATATTGATTTTCCGACACCGCCGATATGAGGGAGGGAAGAAGCGAATGGAAAAGGATGCCCGATGCAGCCGGCATTTCGCTGTGAATGAAGCGAGCGCCGTAGTGGAACAGTTTTCCGACCGCAAATGCCCCCACCACTTCAGGTCATTGCACAGGATTTGCCTTCACTTGTAGTTGTAAACCCGGTTTCGATGGCCGTTGGTGTGCGATTTCGTCCTTTTCCCGTTCCCGCATTGGTATTGGTGAGCGTTATTCCCATTAATCCCTTGCCACACGCGACCACCCAGCTATACAGACAGACGGGACAACGAGCACGTGTATAGACTTACCCGGTGACTGCGGTACATTTTCCTGCATTTTTCCAAACCTTGTTTTATTTATTTTCATTTTCCATCGGCCAGACTCTCGGGTCGTGCGTGTTTCATATTTTCCCATCACGAAACGTTTTCCACACGCGAGAGAACAACCATTTGTCGGTAGTGGTTGTTGTTTATTTGCTAGCCATTTATTCTATTCACCCGCTCCCTAATTAGGGCCAGTGAAAAGGTATCAGGATATCACCGAACATCGAACTGTCAGCCCAGTTAGGCTAGGCTCGTTTTTCCCAATCTTATTCCCCACATTGAAAGCCTTGTGAAATAGGAGAAGGAAAGCTGGCCGTGTGGGGGTGAAGGACATTTTTCAAAGGACGACGACTTACCCGCTGACGTTTGGAAACGCTAAATTGCGGTTATATTTCACCCCCATCGACCCACCCCCCTTCGATCGCTTTTCCACGCGATTTTCCCGTTTTTTTCCTCCAACGGCGCTAAAACCCTATGAGCTGTACTTTGATGTTTGTGTGTGTGTCTGTCTCGCAACCCTCGCAGCGGGGTGGATTTCGTCCCGGCCTGGCCTTTGTCCTCCGATTAGCGCAAGCGTGTTAGTGGTGGTTTGGTGTTGGTTTGGGGGTTTGACGCTTTCCTTCCGCCGAACGAAAAAAACGCCACGGCGAACTAAACAACACGAAAACGCAACTACGGCCCACACCAAAGGTGGCCTTTGTCTCGTGCTGTTTGTTGCGAACTTGTGTGTGTGTGTGTGTAGGGGTGTCCTTTTTCCCCCATCCTCATCATTCGAAATCAACGTCGGCATAAGGTCTGCTGCTGACGATGGTTTTGCGCTCGCGCACATTTAACCAGACGCTTTCTCTCTCTCCCTCTATTGATGTTGGTGACGTTTCCGTCCCCTGACAGCAGCATCAATTTATCCTTATCGCTATCCTTGCTAGCGGTGGATTACTCCCTACACGAATAAGCACACACACAGACGCGCGCGCGTGTAGCTGCACGCCGAAATGGAAATGAGGCGTCGTCCGATGGGAACGAGCCGGGACTTTTATTTCGATCCAATGCACGCGTCCCGAGTATGATGGGAGACACTTCACCCGACACACGCCGCGCCAGTAGGGAAGGCTGTTGCGCCTCATCAGACATTCCTGGCCATAAAATATCCTCCACGCCACTTAATATGGGGAGAGTTTTCCGTCGCAAACCCTGTTGCCGAACACCGTTTTGTTCCGCGGGATTTCCACAACTGTTTATGGGTGCGAGTGCGGTTGGCGAAAACTGAATTTCCCTCCCGCTCGTGTGGGGCTTAACGGTTAATGGAAATTCTTCTCCAACCGATCTTCGGTCGAATGTTTCGAGACATTCTTACTTCGTTCTATCCACAATACTTTTCGATTATTTTACTCCACCGGTTGGCAATCGTGTTTTTCTCCGGGGGACGGTTGCTGTTGGGGGACACTTTTCCGACCACGGGGAAAAGGTCACGGGGACTCGCCATCGGGAGATGAAAATGGAAATGGACCGACGTAACTACGCACCACTTAAACCACGCCAATGCCACAACCTGTGGAACGGGAAACGATCCTGTTTTCCAGGAGGGTGCGTGGGGAGAAAAAGTTTTCCACTTCGCTCGGAAAACCTTGCCTGCCAAATAAATACGGAATAGGAAGTTGTAGGACCCAGTTCTTTTTTGAGCCTTTTTGTTTTCGCCAAAATGTGCTGATGAGATTGTTTATGACGGTCGATGTTGAGGGAAGGCTCCCAGAATTCGGTCGGCCAGTTCTTGCAGGAAAAGGATGATCAATTTAGAACTTTTACCAAGCCGTACCGTCCCGGTTCCATTATGCAGGAGGTTGCTTTATCGGGTGGAAGTGGCTTCCGTAAAATAAAAAAGTACTTTCAAACTCGTAAATCGAATGATAGTAAGTTTCTCTTGCGCAGTAAATCCAACTTATTTCGATGGTTCATTTAATTGCTTTTCATCGTTTGGGTTTCCTGTGATGCATGATTTAGAACTTTCTCAAAATCACGCCTCACAGAAAATTTGGTTCGAGTGTTTTTCAAACCTCTACTGGCAACACTGGTGCCACGCCTCGGCGCGAAAGGCGAAAGCTCGTAAACCGCTCCGACCACATAAAAGTGGTACCCACATGAAAGAACATAAGAACAGCCCCCGACTCTGCAACAGGGCCCTTTGTTCTGCTTTCACTTGTTACGTTCCAAGCGTGGATAAAAGCCGTAAAACGCTCATCAAACATAAAACGGCGTACATTCTTCAAAAATCTTCACCCTCCCCCCCACAAAACCCACCCGCAACATCAACCACGCGTTAGGCGTGGAGTTTTATTTCCTTTTCCGGGGCAACGGGGCTTTCCGGCCCTTGTTCCATTTTGTTTCTTTCTCCTTCCCTGCGAATGTCAAACGTTTGACATGGAAGATAATCAAATAATCGGGCCAAGGCAAAAACAGGCAGACAACCAAGCACTGGGAGAAAAGAAACACAAAAATCTTTCGCTCCTTATCAAACAAGGCCAACGCTGAGATGCACCCGAATTGGCCGGGTAAAGTTGGACGCCAAGAAACATGTGCATTATATTGTGTTGAGACCATGCAACGGACAAAGAACCTTCCGTCTGTTGATAACGAAACGCATAAAGGAAGGCCAAGGATCCGCCCGAACCGGGACCATGAGGAGAGAGTGGTAGTTAAAAAATTAGCATCCAACCATCGGATGCATCACTTTTGACCTCTTTATTTCGGGTTCACCCCCGTCAAGATTGGCGGTTGGCATGGCATGCATAAAGATGGTGGACGTTTGTTTTTTGTTTGGGTTTCGCTTCCTAGTTTCGGTTCGGTCTGCAAGATAAGGGTCGGCGCACACATACACACCGGGACGGCAACAAGTGCACTGGCCGAGATTGTACTTTGTTCGCCCTCCGAAGCACTCGGCGTTTGAAGATTTTCCGTACTTTTTTTTCGCTTCTGGTGTTGTTGTGTTGCAACTTATCGCCGGCCGGCTTTATCAGTGTTGGGGCACCGAAATGCCGGTGGCACACACGAAAATCCCTTCCCAGCGCAACCTACACACCACACCCAGTTCCGATAAGATAGACTGGAAAATGGAAAGAGAACATGAGTGTCTATGGTGTCTTTGGGCCGGTTTTCGATCGACTTTTCATTTTGTCACCGAGCAGCTCATTACGCCCCGCCGGAAATCGTCTTTACCCGCGCGACCCGGTTGCCTCACTTCCGTCCGCACTAACCTCCTATCCCATATCATCCGCAGCCTTCACACCGTCCAAAAAAAAAACCCACCCCAAGGACCCCTTCACCCCCTAGCGATGCTTTCAACTAACTAATCATCATCGGTTCTTCGTTTGTCTGTCTTTTTTTCCACCCCCCCTTCCCCACTTGTACTTGTGTTCGCACTTTGCGTTCGGTCGGACTTTTGGCATGACTTTTTCTATCACCCCGCATCGATCGCAGGCAATTCCGGTACGAAGGAAAAGGAATCGAAGAAGGACAGGGAGCAACAGCAGCAGCTTCAGCAGCAGCATCATCATCATCAGCAGCAGCAACAACAGCAGTACCACTATCAGCAGCACCAACACCACCCCCAGCAGCCACACCATCCCCAGCCGCACCATCGGGACTCGCCATCCGTCTTCCTGCAGCGTTCGCCCGGTTCCGACGGTGAGTGACCTCAACCATGTACTTTTTTTCCCCCCCCATCAAAAATGTTTTCATCTTCAATCTGGTTCCAAAGTGTCTGAAAATGTAAACGTTTGTTGTTTGCCGTTGTTTTGCTTCCTTTGGAAACATGATGTTTTTACTACCCCCCCTGCCCCGATGCCACCGTTATTTGTTACTTCGAGTCTGCATCGGCTACTAATGGATCATTTCCATCGAGGAAAAAGGGATCGCTGCCCTTGTTTACTGATGATATCGCACGTAGTATTTCTGTGTAGCATCCGGTAAAGATAAGCGACTTTTATCATGGGCAGGGAGATAATCAACACTGGCTACGGTCTGATAGTGAAAACTATTGCAATGAGTTAAAAAAAACACAGCTCTAACGTATGATGTTCATCGAGGTTTAAATTTGATCTGTGTGTTTTCAATTTTCGCTTTAATTTTCTAAAATTATAGAATTGACCATTGCTTTGTTTTATTTTTTTCAATCTGCACATTGCTATGGTTTTTCTTTTTCCAAATCTCTCGTTCATTTAGAAATCAATATTTGCTTCATTATTGTTCCTACATACTATAACTAAAGTATTTAAAATTTCAATTTAAACCAATTTCGTATTTCACTTGTTTTTATTTGTTTTTTTTTGTTTTATGTTGTCCCTTGAATTAATCTATGTTAGTATTCGTAAATACTTTTATGCTCTAGATGTTACACACTAAGTTATCTGATACAAACTGTTCTATACAAATCAATTTAAATTCAAATATTGACGTCAATGGACTTTTCCATTATTGCAAATATATCAAAGTAACTCTTAGAAACATCCTATGTTTTTATACATTTTTTGTTGACCAGGATGTTTCATCCATATTTATTTAAATATATTTACGATGGATACAATTTGTACCCAATTTTAGATTAATCTATTTTCATGGGTTAAGTTTTATTTTTGTTTTTATATGTCTGTATGTTTGGCTTCGCGATAGTTTTTCTGTTTTGCATGTAAAATTTTCCATTTTATTTTGTTCTGACTTATCAACTGATACCCTAAGCACGTGGTCTCTTGAAGCAAGTATAAAAAAATCGTTATAAAGTCAACCGATAGCTTCCATACTCTTTGTATGTCGACTACCGATCTGACTCATGCTGAACCTTTTGTTTCTCACCCTTAGTCAATACTTGGTTAGTACCCTCCCTGCCACCATTTCCCGTTGAATATTGAAATATCATAAAAAGTAAGATTGCCCGACTGCATTATTACCCTGCGAGGCTTCGTCATCCGTGTTTTTCTTCTCTCGTTTGCTTGTTTTTTTTTTGTTTTTGTGGTTTTGCAATCAAGAGAGAATGGGAGAAAAAAAGCGCCATCTTTTGCGCGATATCTTATCATACCTTCCGCGCCGCAACCCTTCGTCTCGTTCGATTGGTTTGCGTGAATCACAAGTCGCCCCATCAGACTACCGACCTTCCCAACCCCCGCGCTTCACGGTGGGGTATGGGTTTTTCCCTTCCTCCCTGCTTCAGCCTACCCTCACAAAGGCTCCAGCAGTGGCAGATGATTGCAGAAGTGAATAGAAAAAAACGACAAATCGTCGCGACACGTTGCCCCACACCAACGCACGGTTACGCTCCGATAAGGGAGGCCGCGAAACGCGGACGCGTGTCTTATCGGGTTCGGCCGGGACCTCCGGTGGCAAATGGCGAGTCAGAAGCAAGCAAATCAACTTGGAACTGCAGCCTCGCTGTCGAGAAACATTTTTTTCCTGGTTTTTTAGGAACACACAAAAACTTATCGAACGTTGTCTTGATATTCAGTAGCACAAAGTGTTGTTTTTCGGTATGTTCGTGGGGTTTCTAAGATGCAAACTGTATTAGTCATTTATCAGAAAGTTTTTTCTCATTGCGGAGGAAATATACATAAATTGAACTTGTTGATATGTGATATTCCATGGGAAATTCGCTTAAAAATAACGCCCTTTTGATTAGATGTCCAAGTAATCTAACTTTCCATGAGCTAAATACAACCACAATGCAACGGACTTTCCACCGGAACCATAACCCAAGGCTTGGAATCGGAAATCCAAAGTCAGCAACAGGAAAGCTGTCCCGATCCGTGAAATTGTGTGGTGTTGGAAAAACCACCCTGGAAAATGACAGGTTTAAAATTGCGAAACAAGAAGCGCCTTAGAAAGCACTAAGGAAGGCCAGTAACATGAGTTTCCGTCGTCGCTTCGGAGTGTCGAGTCAGCGGTGGTACCGGTCGTCTAATTTTACAACCCTGGCGATGCACATAACCATCATCAAGACGATGAACTGCAGCACCATGTCGAATTCGCATTCTGCTCCTCGTCCTCATCAGAGGATGGGAAAGTCAACCAAACCACGGGCTTCCCGGGACCTGAAAGATAAGCTAAGAGACACGTTTTCTTCGTCCTAGAAGTCGACAGTGTTGCCAACCCGCCAGTCATTGTCCTTTCGGGTGTGGGCGTGTGCGCTTGTGTGAGTAGGCGATGCCGGCTTGCAGATTTCGCACTCCCCGGGATGTGGCTGGATGACGTTTCCTAACCTGAAGCTCGCGCCAGTGTTGGTGTGCATTCCAGTCTCGACAGACTCCATTCCACCCCCGGACAGACTGCATCCCAAACTTCGCCCATCAACTGGTCGTTATGTGTTCAGTGGCACTTGACGAAAGCGAGAGAGACTAGCAGTAGTGGTGGTAGTAGTAGTAGTCCGTAGTGCGCCGTGTTGCCAGCGAGCGAAAGCATGGCACACTATCACCCTCTCCAGCACGCTATATGCACACTGGTGCTGCTGCTTATCAGACTTTCGGAGGGCGATACGAAAACCAGACGGCGTTTTGTGCCACAAATAGCAGCCGGTTGCACTTTTTTCTTTGCTTCTTTCGCTCTCCACATGCGCCATCGTGCACTCCCGGACCGGCCGGCCGGCCGGCGAACTGGCATTGAACCTACGCCGGTGGCTGCGATTTTGTACATAAACCCGCCACCTTCCGGGTCCTCGTTTCCAGCAAGTCGCACTCCGAGACTGCACTCGGAATCGATCGATGCGCAGTCCTTGCCTTGGGACTTTCCGGTTCTTTCTGCAAGGATGCTGCAGCTTTGATTGCGCCGCGCCCAGAAAGCTGTCAGATTGTTGGACATTCGGTTCCATTATCATTCCAACCGTAACACGACGCCTCGCAAAGGGAACCACCGTTCCAAACGTTGAAAACTTTACTCCCGGGTTTTGAAGGCTCATACATGTTTGATGCTTTCATTCCATCAAGGAGGGCACCATTAAAAAATTCACTTCAATAAAGCGTAAGCTTTTCCACTGAAGGAACCCTCGACATCCTTTTCTTGTCGAAACTCATCGACTCCGGCCGGTACCAACGACCTTTACCTTTTTGTTAGCTGCAAAACAGCGTCAATGGGTGGATCTGGATTTTCACCGGATTTCGCTCCCACAACTCACACCTAGTGTGTCCTTGCACTTTCCACCCACACAAACACTCACACACAAACACGGGTCATTTGAGTTCAGCTAGTTTTCCCGGCACGGATCAAAAGTCTCTCTTGTTCGCTCTCCTTCTCTCCCTGTGTGGTTTTGGTCGACGGAAGATGTTTACACAAAAGCAAAGTGTGCGGGTTATGAAATCCTTTCCGAGTCGCTTTCACTCCCCGCCCCCCCGGGGAAAATCCCTTCCGGTCAATTCACACCACGGTCTAGGAGTTTGTGTTTTTCTTTCGTCGGAAAAATCAACCCGGCCTCGGGCCGAAGGGTGTGACACAAAAGCATGGTAATTGCGTTCGATGTGCGAGATTGATTGAGTGAACCGCAACGAGGGTTTATGGAGGGTTTTCTGGACATTGCTCGTTAGAAAGTTGGGGTATTGCCAAAATAATATCTAATATTGGGATTTTCTAGTACCTTTAACATGCCGAATTCGTTGCAACACGACTTTTTCCAGATATTAATAAATGTATGTACATTCCCAATGCACCGCGTTATTCGAATGCAGTCGCAATGGACCAACTTGGATTTCTCATTTCCCCACGGAAAAAGGCGTCGGTCGTTTGCGATGTTGAATATTCATCAAATCCAGTTGGAACCCCGTCTGGTGTCGTAAAAACTGCAACCATGTTTCGTGCTTGGAAAACCATCCTATCATTGGGGCGAACATTTTTCCACCGACATTCGGAATGAACATTTTTCCACCGACCGGCGACGATTGAAATCATAAAAATGATGGTACACTTGCCGAGGGAAATATGAAGCTGTAATCCTAAATTCTACGGGTATGCTCTCAATAAACAAGGATTTTTGCAGGAAAAATCTCAGTACACAAAACATAACATTTGCGATGGACTGTCTTTGGGGAGCATTGGAAAAAACATCTGCGTCCCGAAAATACACAACATTGTTCCTGGAAATATGAACAGGTTTTTTGGTAACTAAAAATGATCCAGGAAGTGACTCACACATTAGGCATACTTCTCCCACCGCCGATGAGTCATAGAATTTCCCGGAAGAAGAAGCCTTCGGCACAATAAACGACCAGTGAGAAGAGCAACTTTGTGTGACTGTGTGAGGGGGCGGACTGAAATATCCGTACCATATGTTGCCGGGTGCACAAAATGCACTCCAACCGGGCAGAAAACAACCTCCACCGGTGCACGATGCACGTCGAGTAAGTGAACTCGCCTCTCCCACTGTGACGGTGATGCTGCAATGGTGTGTGGATGCTGCGCAGACCGAACCCGACTCAGTGTGTGAGTCATGTGTTTTTTTCGCCGGCCACTCGCCGGCTTATGGGTGAGCATTTGCAAATTTACGGAAGCATAAATAAAAAGAACCGGTTCACATCACACAAGCAGAAGGGATGAAAACACGGGGGTTTCGTTGCACTGACCAAGTGAAGTACGAACCCCAATTCATTCCGATTTGCCCTTTTGCCAGCCAATTTTCCTAATGATTTTCCCATTGTGTTGCTCGAAATGGAACTTTGAGAATGTAAGGGTGCTTGGCCATATTTCGAGAACGAGAACATTCGCAATTCGTGACGTTTGTAGGCGATTTTTGCCATTTCAGTGTATTCGGGGGAAAAAAAATTCTCCCCTAAACCATCAAGGCCATTGTGAACTTTGCCAAAGAATTTCTTTCAACAAGGATAAATAATAACAAACACATTTTAGGCTTCTTGCAATACACAAAATATTAGATTTTGGGAGATGATTCCTTGCCACGTTTGTTCTTCTTCACTTTAAAACATATCAATTTATTGCATTTAATGGAAGAAGGTTCTTGTACAAAACTGTACAGTTTAATGTGTTCAAAACCAATTAGGAAAATTTTGAACCAACTCTTTTATGGTATTTTGGCAAACTTATTTCAATTAGCTATTTATAAACAATCATTTTTAATTATTTCATATTTGATATTAAAAATGATTAATGGTAGATTATGGTACACCAATGTGTACGGAAACATCCCTTCGGCAGACAAAATTCAACTGCATATGGCCCCCTGCCTGCAGGCACGATGCACCACCTCACATTCTCCCACATGAACTCGTTCTCGTTCCCATGCAATGTAAGAAAAGCGACCATCGGCATCTCTAAAAATAGCCTGCCTCCCTCAGTTCCAGCAAGACACGCCAGGCGGGTGGCTGCGAACCGAAGAAAGGGAAGAAATTTATGATTTCCTCGTGGGAGGCAGTTGACACAGATCGACCCGTAAACACTTTCATGCCGCATCTCTCGGCGGACCACGAGTTCCACCGTCAGTTTGGTTGGTGTTGGAGTGAAAATAAATGGAGGCCGGAAAAAAAAACCCGCGCCTCACAGTAATAATCCTGTCGGGGAAATGAAGAGAGATCAAGAGGTTGCGAAGAGAAGTAGAAGGAGAAAGAAATCTTCTCGCGCACCAAACACGAAATGTCATCCGAACGGTGGCCTTAAAGTGTCGTCAGCTTCAAGTACGTACGATTGCAAATTCACCCCAAAAGAGGCCACTCGAAACCGAACCGAAAAAACGAACTCTTTTTCGGTTAATTTGTTTTCGTTCGCACAGGGTGGACGTTGTTTTTCCTTTTTTCTTTCTTTTAATAATTCTCCACAAAAACACAACAGCTATATTAACGTTGTCATCTCTTTTGCCTGTTTCGGACGATAAGATTTCCACGGTGATTTTGGCACTTTTTTGACATTAAGCACTGATGTCGCTTCTCTCCCTCTGGGAGGCCTCCGGCTTTTCCCCGGGGTGGGGAAGCGAAAGGAAAAACCAAAACACCACACAGATTTGGCGTTTGTTTGCTGGCGAGTGAATGTTATTACGGTTCGAGTCTGAAAAAAGCAGAACACAACCAGCACCGTTTCCACCGGCCTCGTCGTGTTCAATTATTTAGATCTGGTTTTGATCTTTCCCTCGAGGGTGTTGTAACGCCAGATGAAAAGATGATGAATGCACAAAGAACATCATATTTCATTTCCCTCTGTACAGGAGTTTTCCATAAGGACACCGGCATCGATCGGTCCACGAAAACAAGGGTAGTTAATTACATCGCAATGCTTCGATGCGATTCATTGAAGGATTTTTTGTATGCTTCTATTTGCAAATCGAAGCCGTCATATTCGGGCTTCTTATAATCTATCGAAAACAAAATAAATTTTTTTATTTCTTTGGATTTTCATTTCACTTTCGGTTTGTTTGATTGAGTGGACGAAGGGCGACCAAAAGAAAGTAAGTGATACTTTATCGCATTCACGTCAGAGCCCTATCGGCTATGATCCGAAGTGGAATTTTGATGACGAACTAGGAAAAAAGTAGAATCCCATTTTTTCCAATGTAAAATCTAAAAACAACCTTACCGACAAGCTACGTCAAAAAATGTCCTTTGTTTTAAGAAACAATTTAACTGTTTTGTTATGAAAAATTTTACTGAAAAAGGCAACTAAAGTTGATAGAAAACTTTCCATAAAAATTCTCCCGATTCAATTGAATCATCACGCCTAAATGTCTGAACCTCTACATATTTTTTTGTCTTTAACGGGCAGACTTTCTAATAAGCCCATAAAAAAGTAACTACCGTTACGTGCCCGTTCCGGAATAGACAATAAATACTCAGCAAGTTATAGATAGAAAAGAAGTGCAATCGAACAAAACGACCAAACAGACAACAGAATATAAATGATAGGGCCACGGAACGGAACCTACCGCTAACGATATGGAATCGAAGGTGGAAAGCTGTGCAACAAACCGGGGAAAAAAAGAAGAAAGCCCACAGAAAACTTTAATTACTTTTCTTTTCCGGCTCGCCGGGAGGAAGTTTGGCTGGAGATGTTCTTCACGCTGTTTGGCCGGTTCTTAGTTTTTTTATTAAAAAAAGGAAAAAGCAAATAGCAAGATAGCGATGGAGCAGAAGTATTTAGAAGTTCATTGAATCAGAATGTACTGCAGGAAAGAAAAAAAAACCAAACCAATCGCCCCAGGTATCACCTGGCCACCTTCTCGGTTTCGGTTTCTTCGCACCTTCTTGGAGAAAAATCCACCAACTCCTGTCAGAGGAGTGGAAGGGGAGGGAATGGGGAAGAGGCCAGCGAACCGGCGTGACCGATCTTCACTTAGAAACCGGACCAATAGACGCCTCAAAAACCCAATTACGCCGAACGATTTATGGTTCGGGCCGGCTTCCCATTTGCTGTCGGCTTTTTGGCAAGACCATAAGCACATAAAAAAGGCACACAAACACACACACGCATACAAACATACACAGGAACACCCACACGCAACAATTGAACTGTGTTTCGGTTCGAAATATTAATTTATTCGAGTGTGTCGTGGTTGAGCACCCGGGAAACCGGTGGAAAACCAACGACCCCGGCCCCCCGGGTGCCTCCGGAAAACTGCGCTCGCCGGTATGGCAAGAAGCGAGAAAAGGTGTGGTGAAGCAATCGTTAATTACGAATCATCGAACGGACGTTCGACGTTGGCAACACGAAACACCACCGGAAAGTCTCTTTCTTCCGTTTCGGTTTGATCTTCTTTATGGCAACAGAAGAGTGCAGTTAAACAAATGCAATGCGATGCAATGTAATGCAATGGACCGTACGTTATTTGGGAAAGTACCGCAATGTTAATGTTGACCCAGTTCAATTGCAATTGCTGCGGGAAATGGTGCACTATGAATATTGCAAAAGGCAGCATACAGTTAACAACATTTTTCGGGTTTCCTTTTACACTTCAACAAACTTTTCCTTGATTTCTTTTTTCTCATTAGTCTACTAAAATGTTTTTTTGATTCAACAAATTTCAGCTATTAAAAATATTTTTAACATGTTTCAATGTTGAGATTTAAAGCAGATGCTTCACGTTAGTTGTCTTTTTGTCAACAATGTTTTAAGATTATTACCATCAATAATTTTACTTCCACTATTTTACATTTAAATTGATCGTGAACTGCATGCCTCTATTTTAGAAGCACCTTACTTTTATTTGTATCGAAATTGTGTCAACAACACGAATTTATGCATAAAATATCTTTTTTTCAAAGCTTTGCTCAATACACGCTTTTAAGTTATCATTTCTCAATTATTTTATTTTAATGAACGATTTAAAGTATGAACAGTTTACAGTAACGAACGAAAAGAACGCTAGTTCAACATATAAAACATTATTTTTAATTGTAGTCATTAAGTCAAACTCTACTTTGTAGAACATTCTAGCGAGAAAATGTTAGGTTAGGTTTAGCCATTAGCCCCACTTCATTCAATACCCCCCCAATGTGAGGCAATCCTATTAAAAATTCGCTCCCTAAGCAGCAATGTGGCACATATAAAACGATGAGTGTTTGGTTTTGCCCCCCGGGTCACCTGTGTGTGGAGCGCTTTTCCTATTTTAATGCTTTCCTCGGATGCTGGAAAATTCGTGGCAGCACGACTTCACGACGCGCATGCTCATGCACGCAGTGTTGCCTTCCTCGTGATCTTAACCAGGCGAAAGGCAAGGCGAAATCCGCTTGGGAGAGGCAAAAGGACATCGGCACTACTACAACACAGCATCCAACATTTCGGATGCCACTCTGGATGCCATTAGGCAAAACAACTTCCGCCCGTCCGTCCGTTTCCTTAGAGGCGCCCTGTGCGCGTCTTATGAGCCATGAAAATCGAACGAAGCAAGAGTCGGAAGGAAAAAGCCGCCAGAAACGAACCGGAACCGAAACCACGTGTTTTGAATGCCGAAACATTCGACGGAAAAGTGGGTGGAAATTTGGCAGAAGGCTTTTCTGTTCAACCTCCTCGGGCATGCCACACCGCATGTTGTTCATTTCTTGGTCAGCGTTCGTTCGTTTTTCCATGCCTTTTTCACCCAGGGATTCCTTCATTCATTTCCTCTACGGTCACGCGGGACGTTGCGGCAAGTTCTACTTTCTTGTCGGAAAAAAGACCCCACCTAGTGGACCCTAGTGGCGCAATTCCACTACGAGGAATGTTGGCTTTTTGCTGCCCTTCCCCAGTTCCCGTTCGCGGGCGTTTTTCCACTGCCATCTGTTCCAGCATTTGATTGATGGTGATCCCTTTCGTTGGGAATGGTGGAGGAACTAGCGTCAAGGATGGACGTTACCTAGCGATTCGGGCCTTCCGTTCCTTTTTTGCAACCCATTCTTACTCGGAAGGAAATGAACTTTCTTCGCCCAATGGCCGATAGCCACACCGTCCGGTGCTGCGGACGGAAATTGAACCGTGACGCAGCGGCCACACGAACACATCTGCATGTCACCCGTAGACACTTGCAAGCAGGAACATGCTTACATAATGCTGGCGAGAAAAGTTGGTTGCATTTTCCATTTCAAGTCTGGAAATGACACATTTTGGAACAGCTCCGTAGCGTTTTGTGTGTTTGCAAAAAAAAATATCTAAATGTGATTAATAGTTTCGAACAATCGAACCTTTCATTTTTCAATGTCATCGAGTTTTTACTACCGATAGTTCATATTGGAGTACTTGAAAAAATAGATCTACTTTATTAAAATTTGGTGTCAATATTTTCATTAGGGTAGAAATTGTTTTGTTCTAGCAATACAAAATGTAAAATAAAAACCTTGTTTGGTAGAAGATTAAGTTGGGCATTCGCTTTACAAAAAGTAATATTTTTCTAGAAAAGAAAAGCCTGCGTATTTTTGCTAGTACAACACCACCTTTTCCATCAATAATTATAGTCTCAAAAAAGTTGAAGTGGTGTTTTGCACAAACTATCGGTCCAATTAACAAAGCCATCAGTTAACGTTCTTTTCGTACTTTTTATTAAATATATAATATTGAGTAAACAACCATTTAGAAGAAACAATTTCTTTCTTCAACACACAAACAATTTTAAATAATTTACAAAAGTTTAAAAAAATCTAATCAAATGCTGTACTTATTAATAAATTTAAATCAACAAACAAATAACCGGTACAATTACCGTAAATTAGTAAACCAATCAACAAATAATACAGATTACTAAAATGAACTTATATAATTCATCAAATTTCTTATTTCAAGAAAAATTGATAGAAAATACTGGGATGGTGTAACAAAAAAAGGATTTTAACGGTACTTAAAGCTCAAATGTAATGTAAAATAATGGTGATGTAATTACTTATGGTAATAACTCTAAAAATGTTCAGCTTTTATGCCAACAAACCGAGAAACCAAACGCAAAGTGTCAGCGCCTAATTTAATCTTGATCCCCTTATTTTCCTTTCCGGGTGCGTGCCATGGCCAAAATTTAAACCTTCTTTGCATCCCAATTTTCCTAGGTGAGTAGGAAAAGCCCTACACTTGGCACCATTGCAGATGAAAATGTGTTCAATATCATCCATTAGGGAGTCCCTTTTGCTATCATGCAGAAAGCGAATTAAAACCGGTGCGGTGTGCCGAATTTCCCTCTTGGACTCTCCATTTCCAGTTGGCTTTGTGTAGGAAACCATTGGTTCGTGTCATCTCTTATTACATCCGATCCAAGCTCGAGCTCTCGCTCGTGGGGCGCAAAAATAGCTGAACCGAACGAGACGTGCCTTCCGAAGGGCGCCATCCATTTCCGATTCCGGATCGGATCTTTCCGTGTCAGCGCCGGAGATGGTGATAATATTGAATCTATCGAGGGGTGGAGGGGAATTGTTGGGGTTGAAGGCTGGTGGGCGATACGTGAAAACACGCAATGTTGAATGTGTCCGATATGCACGGGTGATGTTTGCTCTTTGCGCGGCACGTTCCGAATTACTACGACATGCCGTGCGCTTTGTGATGCTGAATGTTTTTTCCCCTTTCCATGTTGACCTCATCCGAATCGATTGGAGGTCACTTCGAAGACGGACGTTGTGTCGACAATTTTTTGTTTCCATTAGAAAACTCCCCTGGATTCCCATTATTTTTTTGAGCTAAATCGTTGATATATTTTCCTTAATCGATACGTTTTTATTTTTCTCTTGTTTTCAGTGGCCGACTCGCGTACCTTCCCGCAGCACTCCGGGTCCCAGCACACGACACCGACGACGCAGAAGAAGAAAGGTTTCTTCAAGAGCTTCTGGAAAAAGTCGCGCCACTATTCGCTCGAGAAGCAGTAAACCCACTGCCGAACCCACTGCACCTTTCGAAGGTAAAGTAAAAACATTTTAAAAAGCACCCAGTTTTGGAAGCTAGAAAAACTGGAAACTAGAAAACATTAGGAGGCATCCCCGAGGGAAGGACAGTACTGAGAAAAAAAAAACACAGAACTGATGCCCAAAAACACGCTAACGAATTTGCCGCGTAGAGAACAACACGCGTCGGTAGGTACTTTTGACCTTTGACCCATCGGACCTTTTACTACCGTCTGTGGCGGGCTATTTTCGCCACCCCCGGATGACGATGATGATGATGATGATGTGGGAGGGTTTTCCCTCCCAGCAGCGTTTTTATTTCTTTCTCACGCCCTCGCTGCGTATCGGGAATTTAAACCCTTTGGAGAAAGAAAGGAAACAAGCGTGCTTAACTGTCGAAAAAAAATGTGAGGGAAAACACAAATTTAATCTACAAGAAATGGTAGAACTTTCTTCACAGAAGAAGAAGAAAAACATTTTGAGAGAAACAACAAAAAACATATAAAATTTATCGAAAGGACGGCAGACGTAATAAACATATACAGGAGAACGTGGACGCAGCCGTAGAACTAGAAGTGGTAGATGGGAATAAAACTAAACTAGTAGCACGAACGAATGGAAACCAATCCTCAGAGCTTTCGTCCTTAATGCGTCAACGTGTCGCCATGAACTAAATAGAAACAGAGCGCACAATTTTACTACCGTTCATCCCATCGTCATACATTCGCGAGCGTGTTGGAAATGAAAAAAAAAGGGAATAATAAATCAACCCAGTACGGAGGAGAGACAACGCTGTTGTTTGGAAAAATAGAAAGACGAAAAGGCGAGAGAAATCATCAGAAACGTTTACAAGAGGAGTTCACACTCGGTTCACAGTAGAATAGGACTCGAGAAGCGAGGAGACGGGAAACGTTTGTCCCAATAGAATATACACATTTTATCGCGAGTAATTAAAAAAAAAAGTCACATAACACACTTTAACACACAGACACACAACCAGAGAAGTTCCACGCTACGGTGAAAAGAATACTTAGAAAAAAAAGTTAACAAACACATCTTCATTAACGCATCTTCTAAGTTGCTTCTAGTTTACTTTGTTTTAATTTTCAAATATTTTATCAATACTTTCTAAAGTGAGATTAAAGGTACCTCTCGTTTTTAACTTTTATTTCTTCAATTTTATCCATTTTAACCTGCAATTTCCGCATTTTTTCCGATTTGTTTGAATTCTTGAAGACATGTTTTGTTGATTTCACTCAATTTTTTAATCAAATTAAACAACCCTGCCCGGCCTGCACCGAGAGCAAAATGAGAATTAAAACAATACTATGAAGGTGAAAAGTAAAATCAAAGAGCTGGCATTAGAAAAGTGAGTCAAATCTGGTAAAAAATGTATGAATGTTGCCAACTGAAAGTGATAGAAAAGATTAGAAAATACGCCGAAACAGTAGTGTAATGGACAGGGAATGCAATTCAAAGAAAGAAAGTCGTTAAAAGACAAGAAAATTAATCCAGTTTCAGCAAAGTTTAAGAACGAACGAAAATCATTGTTGCAGGAAAAAAAGCGAATCCAAACGAACACTAATCAGTGCGCATGGGGGGCTAACGGAAAAATCACCCCAAACTTTCCCGATGACTCAGCGAAGACATAAAGTTCAAGGGTTAAAAAGGTTCGATTCGTTGATTCCGGAAGTTTTGCATCCCTTGTTTTTCATTTGTCAAAAATTGCATATGCATTGAAAAAGGGAAAAGAAAGACACACAGAGGGTAAAGCACAATAAGTCAAACAAATAAGCGGCGGGGAAAAGGTCTCCGATCTTAAGCGAGGAAAGGTTAGATAAAGTTGTAAGTTGTTGTAGGAAAAGAAAAACGAAGAGGTGACGACGGTTTGTACCATTTTATTCTATCTGTTTTCCATGGAGAGGTTTTTTCCTTCCTTGCCCATTTCCACGGAAAGGTTTTCTTTTTAATTTTCCCCGGTGTAACCCAATTCGCTTCGTTGCACTGATGACTGATGTGGACATTTGATTTGATCGTTTTTCAGAAGGAATTCCCAGGTGGTTTGTGCCACTGCCGTTCGATTCTCTCGTTTTTCCAGCACTGGTTCACAGATATGGGTTTTGTAGATGGAACTATATTGTACAGACTGTTTAAAATTTTGTTACACGAGTACTGAGATTATTTTTGTTTATTTTATTGGTCTATTTTGTTAACATTTTGTTTTAGTTTCCCATCGTTTCAACGAAGCCTTTCAGCTCGTTTCGTAACTTGGCTTTTTTCGTTTTCACTCTCGGTAGTGATAGTTTCATAGTCGATGGAAAAGTTTGTTATTCTGTAAAGTAGTTTATATGTATTTTTAATTATAAGTTAAGCAATACTTAAGGGACGGTTCCCTGAACTTATCAACTCTATTCGCAAAACAAACAAACAAACAAAAAACACATAAAAGTGAAAGCAAAGTTAAACTAAACTAACGAGAGGCGTAAAAGGGAAGAGAGTGGACAAGAAATGGGTATAGAAAAAGGGGAATAGAATGGGGGTCGCGCGGAAACGCGTGAATCCGCGAGGAGGTGGTTTTGGACAACGTCATACCACATTGTAACATGCTTCCAGCGAGAACCAAACTAACAAAACCAAACCTTCATTACGCATCCATTGCGAAATGAAAAAGACGAGAGAGAAAAAAACAATATTAACAGAACCATTTAACAAAACAAAACAGCAGCCACTTTCCTACACGAAATTGCGCACGAAATCGACGTCTTGCGCCCCTCACTTAATGGAATAAAAAACAAAACCTCCTCAAACTCACATTGCAAACAACAAACGAACAAAAAAAAACAAACGGAAGAAAAACCCCAAAAGTGTATCTCAGATTTTGCTTACATTTGTATCGAAAGTTAGCGTAAATAAAAATCACACTAGTACTCAAGAAGCTGGTAATATTTACATTAACAAACTGACGTTAGAAAATAATGAGAAAAATTAAATTCCTTGGAATATTGTTTTGTTGAGATATTTATTAAATTTTATCTCTACCACATACGAGTGATGAAACAAAAACACGATTCTTGATTTAGTGAGAATCATCTAAAAACAGCTGTCGTATTTTTATCGTTTCAAATTAAACTTTATTAATTTGTAGGTGGCACAAACGCAATCTAACATTTCATCCCAAGGCGCAAACACTCCAAAATCGGGGGAGAAAAAATCCTAAATCCTCGCGCTCCGCCAATCGTCATCGTCTAATTAACGACATTGAAAGAAATTCCACTTCTATTCTGCTTCTAATTGGCAGAAAAAAAGAGCGTTCCTCAGAGAAAACACTCGAGAAACAAAATGTCCATGCCCCGGAATTCCTTCTTGTGGCCTTCAGTTTTTTCCCCGTTTCTCTTCTATGTAAAAGCGAAAAAGAAAACATCTTCCATCCTGTCACCGAACGAATTTGCGTCCTAAAGTCAAGCCGATTTTCTTTTTTCTTCCCTCCGCTACTCCGCGCAAAACCCCTCCGGAGATGGAAATGTGCACGATACCGAAGGAAAAACTGCCATCCAACGAAGGCTTTTCCCCATTCCCAAAAGGTTCAACGCGAATAATGACTCCATTTCGAGAAGCGGCCGCCTGCCGTTCCGAGGCTTGTTGATGGAAATATCTTCCTTCGCTCGGTGATCTTTATTACCGGAAGAATTTGTGGCAAACTTTCTGATCCTCCCACGGCTGACCGAATCGTTCGGTTTATGCGGAGGGGAAAAAGGCGAGGAAAAAGCACGTTGGTTCACCTTCAACGACCTCGACGGAGATGATAGCCTTAATCGGACACGCTTCAAGCGGCATTGGCTATAAACATTGTACAATATCGTTTTCGCCCCCTTTCTTGCTACGATGTCTACGGAAATGGAACTTGATAGAGAAAGTCGTTGAGTTTCTCAAATTATATCGATCACTCGTTTTTCAAAAGCCCCGGATTTAGTCCTTAAACGTCTGAAGGAAAGAAACTTGTTTCTGGTTGTTTTGAATTCGGCGGAGAAAATAGAAAGAATAAACTACAAAACATGACGAAAATCATCAGTTTTATTGCGACCCTTCTTCTTGTTGATAACATTTATTAGATTTAACCCCTGAAAGAACACTGAACCTGTACTTACTTTTCAAGCATCACGTCATTTCCAAAACCAATCAATGACACCGCAATTCGAAAGGTATTCGCAACCGAAGGCAATACTGTCTTATCGGCGATATCAGCCGTAGTTTGCTTATCTCCGGTGATGACTGCATACGCAACACAACAATGGTCGAACAAGCCATTCCTCTTGTTGGAGCGAAATCCAGTATCAGGGCAAATTGTTTAAGAAAGTCTAATATTAAGACAATTGTTAACAATAAAATTAAAATGTAAATGGATTGTACAGTTATCTTTAGATATTCATATCGTCATAAATCGAAAAACCCTTTCGCCCAAATTTCTTTCGATCGAGTCGATAATCTCTGGCGATTTCTCGTTTTTATAACAGGAAGTAAGGATTGATCTGTGCTGCTAAGAAGGCTACGCGCTAATCCATACAATTAGCATCGATCATCATATCAATCAAACCTGGCATTCCAAGCGAAGGCGATGTCTAGGGTCAGAAAGAGATCAGAGTATTTTCGTCCCAAATTTAGTGCTACCTGCTCGTGATCTGCGCTCCTGTTACTCAAAACAATCATATCGATATAATTTCGCACGAATTTGGTCCAAGCGGCGTCCCAAAATTCTGATCTACCAGTCGCTTCGATACCAGGGGCGCAGGATTGATAGGAGATGTCACACCTGGTGCTTCAAAGCAGGCTGCGCAAGTCCAGCCAATCAGCAACGATCATCATATCAATCAAACCTGGCATTCCAAGCGAAGACGATGTCAAAGGTCAGAAAGAGAGCAAACTATTTTCGTACTAATGTTGTCCTGTTACTCAAAACCGAATTTTGTACGAATTTGTTCCAAGCAGCAACGCAAAACGTCGATCTACCAGTCGCTTCGATACCAGGGGCGCAGGATTGATAGGAGATGTCGCATCTGAGCGACAAAGTAGGCACGGCCAGTCCAACCAATCAGCATCGATCATGATATCAATCAAACCTGCCATTCCAAGCGAGGACGATGTCAAAGGTCAGAAAGAGAGCAAACTATTTTCGTTCCAATTTTAGCAATACCTCTTCGGAATCCTGATCACCTGATAGCACAGATCGAATTTCAAAGCATCTTTCTCGATTCTGTTTCGAACTAGAAAACACGAGATCACGAGTTTCGTAGCAAATTTCCCAGTGAAGTGATAAAAATACCCCATAAATTCAATTTTCCGTTGGGAATTTCATCTTTTTTGGAAAATCAAAGTAACTCAACAGGAAAAATTGTTTTCTTTCTTTCATTTAAACTTTCGGATGAGCAGGTGAAATCAAAGTACACTGCGCTTTTTACATTTTTTTAATCCTTTAATTTTCTTTACTTTATTTCTCCGCTCCTCTTTATTTTTTTTAGTATCTTCACATTGTTGCTGCTGCTGCTGTTTCTGCTGCGGTTACTTCGATTCAATATGTGCTTCTTCTATAGCATTAGCTTCTCTCACGTATGATGGATGATTTTTCGTACTCGTAATAATGTTCTGGGCTTATGCATGTATTGGTTGTATATATGCTGTTGTGTTTCTAGTATTCCACATCATCCTCCATCCCGCCAACTATGCTTTTCACTTTCAACATTACAAGCGCCAACGTTTACTACTCTTTCGTCTGCAGCCCGTTCATTTTCCGATATCTTGCCCCTTTTCTCTTGGATAGGTTTTGTTTTATCAATTGCTGTTAAGTATATTATCACTCGTGTTTTTATTTTTAATTTTTAGCAACTCCTTTCTTCAACAACATCCCGAATTTTCCAAGAGACCGATCCAAAGACCGGCTTTCCACTACAACTGCGCACTGGGTTCCAATTCAGTTTCCTACATTTGTTGGTTGCTGTGGTGTTAGTCTTTTAATTAATCTTTCCATAGTTTCTGTAACTCGAATTCTACACCTGTTTCTTCATACGCCTTACCCTTTCTTTTCTCTGTTGTATAGTTGAGGTTTTGTGGCTGCTTTGATCGGTATTCCCGTTTGTGAGGTTAGATTTAGGTATAAGTTTCCAATCCGAAGGGAAACCGTTTTGCGTTTAGAAACACGTTGGTTAAAAGACCTGCCGGCGCACGTAAAGAGTGTTCGAGTGTATCAAAACCGTCTCACTCAATAGAGAAGATGCAAAAGTGGGTCAATATTATGTGTATGCTGACTAGAGGCAAGAGCGCCTGTGCTGGTGTTCCTCCCAAAACCACCCAGCAAACTCCCCACGTCTTGTAAGGAATTATTAATACCTGGAATAGTGGATGGCTTAAAAACAAGGTGCCACATCTCAAAAGACGATCGCGCTTCCCATTTCCTTGACCTATCTTACCTTTTATTCTTCTTGTGCTTTCAAGAACCAACAACCTTTCTCTAGAAGACTAAGATTTTGCGGAAACAGGACTCATGGGAAGGATTAATTTTCCATTTTCATCATTGAACAAAACAACGAATTCTGTAAGGATCCGCGCGAAGTGAAGCAATTGATTCACAATCTTCTTACCTTACCTCACACCTTCTCAAACCCCTCCCTCCCCCCCCATTTCTCTTCCAGTAGCAGCCTTTTCATTCAACCTTGTTGTTACGTTTTCCTTTCTTTATTCCACTGTTTTTTAGCCACATTTTACACATCATTTAGGCAGAAAATAAACAAAAGTTTTTTAAGCTTACACAGTATTATCATTATTTTTTTATTATTATTCCGTCTCGTCGTTTCGTTCCGCTGTTGCGTGCGTGCGTGCGCGCATGTGTGTGTGTGTGTGTATTATGTTTGTTGTTGCTTCCTTTTTTTCTTATGTCATCATGTCTCTCTCAAGTCCTTGGTCGTAGAGCGTTGCGTCATCGTGTCCTTGGTTGTCTCTTCTTTCCCCCCTCCCCCTCCTTGCGGTCCACAGTCTTCTGTTTGCCACGCACACAGCTTTAGTCTGTCTCTCCCATCTTTTTTCTATACTTTTTTTCCTTATCTCTCTCTCTCGCTTTCTCTCTCCCTCCTTCACACGTGTGTATCCGTATTTGTTGTGCACTGTGTTCTTCTTTACTCCCTCTTCCTTCCGTGCGCGAGATCTTAATCGAATCGGTTTTCCCACCCGGCTCGCTTGGGGAAAACGCAGTTGTTGCTCTTTTGATTTTCTGGCGGCTGTGCGGCGCGATTTTACGCGTTTTGACTCATTTTGATTCTGGGAATGACTACTACACTGCACGGCTCTCTGTCTCTCTCTCTCTCTCTCTATTGTTTACTATGCATATCTTAAGTGTGGCGAGTTAGATCGTGGTTTTGTTTATTTCTCTTTTGAAGGAAGGATGGAAAATTGGGTGGAAAACGGTTCCCTATTTCATTGCAGAGCCAACAAACAGTACAAGCAGTAGTAGCAGTAGAAGAAGTGTAGGAAGTGATAGAAGCAGAGATCACACTTTGTTCCCAATCAACAACACGTGGCCGACGATAAAACAAACATATCCTTCCGATAATGTTCTTTCTTGAAATGGGGTAAAGGATGTTTCATCTCACCTGAAGAGTTCACAAAAAAAACAATGACGAAATATGCCAATGCACCACCACCACCACCAGCACCAAAAAACATCGGGTTGAAAATGGGTTCCACAAAACTGTTTTCTTGTTGTTGTTCTTCTGTCTTCATATCTCCATTTATCAACTCTTTATTCAAGTGTGTTTCTAGTGTTTAAATTATAAAAAGCAGTATGAAAGTATTTTTACCATTGTGTTTTTGTTTTTATCTCATTTTTCTCGCACTCTCTTTCTCTCTCTCTCTTGCATTCACTTCCTTTCCGCCTTCAGGTTATCATTTCCTTTTCCTGTGTGTGTTTTGTTAATCTTTCTTTTATCGCGCGAATCTTTTCTCTATTCCTTTTCCCTGCTGCTGATCATAGTTTAAACCACCCCGACGACACCCCCGCCCGGAAAAGTGTGTGCCCGCCCGTCCGTTTGTGCTGGCCGGCCTTCCTCTGCCCGCCCGTGTTGTGGTAATGTTCTAATGCTGTGCTTTTACTGATGCTACATAGAGAGACCACCACCGGTCTGTTCGGAACACAGCGGGTGAAGAAGAGGGGCGGGCTTCGATGTGTGACTTACTTATCCGTCGTAGTTGGTGGTGGGTTATTATTTTCCGATTTTCCTAGACTTGGGTACGCACATACATACACACACGTACGCTATTAGTACTCACATTCAAAAGAAGAGGCGCACACGACGTTACCGTTGGCCACCGTCGAGGGTCTCCATTCAATATCTGTGCATCTCTGGTTCGGTTCTCTTTCTTTTTATTTCCTTCCATCACTCCTTGCTGCTTCTTCTTCTTCCTGCCTTCCACCAGGTCGGCGGTCGTGGTCAGGCGTAGCTTCCTTTTCCTTCACACGCACACATACACACACACACACTCATTTCCCCTGGGACTGCTGCTGCTGCTGCTGCTTCTGCTGCTCTTATCTCGCGTCAACTCTTCTGCCTCCTGCTCCATCGCCTCATCTTTCTTTTCCTCTGTTGCTCCTAGTAATCTTGCGTTCCTTCTTTTTTTGTTTTGTTTTCGTTTGTTTTCTCTTATATCCCACACGCCCGCGCCGCCTTCCGCGGCCTTCTAATAACCACAGGTAATTAGATAATCGCCCAGCTTTTCTACTATGGATGCCGCCTGCTGAGGCTGCACGGGTTCCTCGTAGATAGAAACTATGACGGCTGCAGCAGTTTCGTGAATCCAAGTAGCCGTCGGGAAAAGTCCGCACGTTGAGGAAAACGGGTGATGTGATGGTGGTTGTTTCCCGATGCAAATTCGATGCGATGATGGAAGATCGGGTAAGAGTAATGGTGGTGGTAACGGGAGGAACAGAAAGGGAATGGAAAAAATTGAAAAAAGAAAACATCCGTTATGAGTAATCCATTTCGATCAATAGGCAAAAAAAATAATTCAAATAAAATCGAATAACAAAGATGAAAGATGCGGGTAAAGGTAAATATAAAATAGCGCAAACATGTGGCAGCAGCAACATCGATACCATTCGAAGAAGGGCATTAGGCATGATTTAGCAATGGTCTTTTCAGGTGCCGTGGTGGAGAAGGCCAATCCTCAAGCAGGCCAGTTTCATTTGGATCGCGAATTCCCATCACATCAGCAAACGCACACACACACACACACACACACTCTGCCATCACTCGAGGAGGACGAGGAACCGATAAAATAGAGAACATAAAAAAAACCGGTCTCCCGAGGAGTTGTTGTGGGCCAGAAGAAAAAGTAGTGGACGAAGTTTGCCATAAAATCGACATTATAACCAGCGCAGCAGCATTCATTACCGCCGCCGTGGGGAAAAGGCACGCGAATCTCTCGATGGTGTTGATGATGATGATGATGATGATTATGAAGAAACGGAAAATCAATACCAACCAAACCGACGAACGATTGCAATATGGCATCATCGCCATCGTCTTTTATCTTCGATTGATTTGAAACAGGTATATTTTCCCCATCGTTTGTGGAATGGGGCAATTGGGGGAAAGCAAGGGCCACAAAGACGCGGCAGGTTCATTACCTCCCTCTTTTTCTCTTTCTCTGGCAATAAAAGGATTGTGCTCGGATGTAACCGGAATCAGAGATGAGGCCGGTGCCGCGTTGCATTGCGTTCTCCAGAAGCCACAAAGAATATTAAACATGTGTCCGCTTCGTTCAAAGTCTCTTTCTTAGAAACAAAGAGCGGATGTGGACGAGCTGAGGAGTCCATTTGTCCATATCAAGTGCAAGAAAATAATCATGAGTCGATCAAAAATGTACTACAGATTGGCCTGTAAGACTATTGAGCTGAGTTGTTCTATCATCCCTAACTATAAAAGACGAGAAAATCTTGCCGACGACCTCAAAGCCGCAAGTCATAAAATGTATATGACTTCAACAAATGTATCTTACAGCGTTTCACAAATCATCTACTAACCCCAGCAGTGTACGTAGAATATCAAACGATGTTAAAGACAGATTGTCTGTAACTTTGCTCTTTTTCGGAAAACATAAAGGCTACCAGCTTTTCTCGTCTACAACGTTATATTGAATTAATGTAAAGCTGTTTACTGTGCAGAGTGTGATATGTTGTGCCAAAAAATCGCATCCTTCAGGTAAGTACGTCTCTAATGATCGTACCAAAAGAAAACTAAGCAAGTCAAGTCATCCGAGAACTCCTATCGAGACTAAAATAAGCTCCTCAAAATAATTAATCATCATTTGTCTCACGGAACACGGAAAACATACCGCATCATCACGCTATGCAAAACACAACTGCTCCAGACATTAATCAAAACTAAACTTTGCCACTCCAAATACCACCACACGTTCCTATTATGCTGGCCTTTTTCATAACAAACAAGGCAAGACAAGCCGCCACCCTCCAGGCACGTGCAGCAAATGCATGAAATGTGTTGGAATAGTCTATCAGGTCGAGCCTCCGGGGTGTAAACCAACTTCCAAACAAGTCAAGCCAAGCCAGGCCAACAAAAACACCGAGAGACAGACACCATCCATGTCGTCTTCTACTATTCGTCGTTTTCCTCGTCCGGCTAATCAAACCCAAACAACGCCACGGGGTTATTATGGACAGTATCCTCTTATCAGAGGCACGATCGAGCTCCGTGTGGTGTGTGTAATTGTGCAGTGGCACATATGGTATTCGTATGTTTCCGGAAACCTGCCTGGGACGCGGCCCTACGGACATAAATTGTTGATTGTAGGAATTGCACCAGCTAGTTGGAGGTGCTCGCGTTAATTAACTTCCGACTCCAGTTCGAGCAGATAGCATGCAATTGCAGCAAAGTCCATCCCAACTTCAGAGACGACGAAGTCATGTTGTTTCTCCACCTAATCGATACCTAATTGTATGTGCCCGGCTCCTAATCGGACACATGCTGCACCTCCTGACAGAAACTCCTACATATTTATTAGTTCCCTTGAAGGGGAAAGGCTCTTTCTGGAAACGTTCCAATAGATGAGAAAGGTTCTTCTGTTAGACATGTGTACAAACATATATCCACCGACCAAACGGAAAGCCGTCTGAGGATACATATTTCGATATTAATCTAATAGTTTGCTCTATGCACCCACCACGTAGGTCGCTCCAGCGATAAGAACTCGCAAATGGCTCGGGTCTACCATGGATGCAAAAGTCGAATCGAACAGAGGGAAGGAAATCAGATTCTAACACAGCTTGGAGGGAGATTTGAGATCTTGGTTGCTACTGCCACAGATTACGATCAATGAATCTCTAGAATTCTGAACCTTAATCTTCTTTCTCCTTCGGTGAAGGATAATCGTCCGATTTACTTACCCTGCTGGGTCTTCATACAGTGAACACCCGTTTTTCCCAATTTGGCACGGATGACTCGGTCGGTACCGGAGAGATAGATGTAACGCTGGCCCGCTAGTGTTACACCGCCGGATGTGAGCAGTTCGGTTTTGTCGAAGCCCTGTACGATTTTGGCCACTTCCTCTTTTGACACCTGCAAGCAAGGGAGAGAGAGAGTGTTGGAGAAAACGTTAGATACATTTTCAAGGATTTTATAATTATGCCATGGTTAATTAAAATATTTAGATCAAGTAAATGTCGAAGGTACAAAGTGTCAAACCCCCTTTTTGAGCGAATGGCCGTCATCAGGCCCCTTCATCTTTACTCTCATGTCTGTACGCCCTACATTTCTTGTGCCACTCCGGATGATGCTCCCTCTAAAACGAATCGAAACGGCGCGCAACAAACATCCGGAGAAGTGTCAAGCTGTGTGGTGCGGAGACCGAGTGTCTGTCAACCTCAACCGTAAGATGAGAACGTTCTCCTTTTGCTCGAAATCCGTGTCACATGTTTTCCCTCTATGCAAATCATTCTCCACACCTGTCGATTTGCTGCTCCTCCACTGTAGTAGTGTCTCTAAATCGTCGTCCATGATACACAAAATTACTCGCAAAAAACCATCGACCCCACCCACCACCAACCATCTAAAATATCCTTTAAATTCGTCACTCCTGCTGTGGCTTGTGGCATTGACTTGTCTCAACATTGGTCACACATTTTTTCTCCTTTCTGTTCAATGTGAGAAGTGTACCGTGGTGTTTGGATTGTTGACACAGTTTTAAAAATAGCGAAGCAAAGACTCCCACATGTTTTACTGGTTATTAAAAAGTCGCACCACAGTTTTGCAGAGAACCAGGCCGTCTGGCTAATTAAATAGCAGTAAAGAAGACGAAGGTTTTGAAACTAGTTCAACAATTCAGACGAAATACGGGTATAATAAATATACATTTGATGATAGGGAAAAGAAATTACTACCTTCATTCTCTGTTTAAAAGGGCTTTCCATGTGTGGTGAGTCACAAAAGAAAACGTTAAAATATGAACAAGCAAATTTAAGATCATTCTTACATACTTATCCTGTGATCCACAGAAGATACTACTCACGATCGTGTAAATACCATCGGATTATTCACACCATTCTACCGAACACGAAACTCGGAAACGGAAAAAGACAAACTCCGGTAACTTAAGTGTGCATAACGGACCGTAGCGTTGCGCATTGCTTTCCCTACTCTTCATCCCCTTCTTGTCTTTCTAGTAGCATGGATGGTAGATCGCCTCCATCTTTCCCCTTAAAAACCATGACAAATCACATCGGATCATTTACATTTCTATCCACTCCGCACTCCACAACAACACGGTCATCATCCATCGTCGTGGTTACCATCGAATTAATGGCCTAGACACACATGTGTTTTGCATTGTTTTTGACACGGGTTTTACATGCCCCTCTCCTTTGCTAGATGAGGAGGGGGGGATCAACCATCGCTAATTAATAAACACATTTTAACGCACAATTTATTAAGCCCTTCACAAGGAATGCGCGGTGTTAATTCGAGGGAAAATGTGTGAGTTAAGTGGCTGCATAGATTATGGGATTATTTCCAATTGAAGAGCACGGTGTAAGAGATTTTTGGAAGAAGGTTTGTTAACAAAAAGCTTTATCAAGAATGTGTTTTGACTGACACGTTTCGAATGACACACAAGCTTTTCTCTCTAACTCTCCAACGATTTTTACCGTATGGAGGTTGAATATCAGTAATTCTACCCTCGAAAAGACCCCCACGGAGAGTCTCAAAACCACAATACTATGTGTGTGGAGGGGTTTAATGAAAGAAATTTTATTTTTAACCGCAACCAATTCCTTCTGATCTCCTGGCTTCGTGAGGTAAAACATTGTCCTGCACGCAGTTTTGTTGTTGCTTTATTCCCTTTCGCTTGTTCATGTCTCCTTGTGGACTAAATAATATTTTTAACTGCCGTCGAAATGCTGCCCCCCATACGGAAAAGAAACATACACACTGGGCAGACATATAGGTTGCGTAGGATCGACGAGGCCAATGCCTTCTCGAAGGTGCGACTTTTCTTCCAAACTGCCCTCTACAAAGAACCATTCTCTATGGACCTTGAGAGATTTTACAAAGTTATGAGTATTTTGACTGGAAAACCCCTATGGCTATGATGAAATGACTTTGTTTTTCAACCACATCTTCATGAAAAACATAAACAAAAAGAAGAAACATTTACTCAAACAATGTAATTGAACAAGCTGAGTGATAAACTCGTGTCACAAAGCCGCAACATCAACTTCACCGACAACACACGCAACGTAGAGATTCAGGAGGTCGTTCAAGGACACGACGGAGAGTGAAGCGTTAGCAATGGAGAAGAAAGAATGTCCGCACCAATCAAACGCCATATTCCGGCAGACTGACGATGGATGATGACGAGGACGAATCAGAAATCACCGCCAGGAAGAGACCGCTGATTTGAGTGTGTCTCGTACGTAACAGAGTTTACATGATCAACAACGAACACACAACGCACAATTACGCACCAAACGACATCAGGGCATAAAGCAGGTTTACTTTGTGGTCACAGAAAGGGAGACACACAAGGCACATGAGCTCAACATATCACAGGCTCCTACCACTAGCGTGTTATGGTAATCACTTTCACCTCATTCCGTATTCGGTCAACGGATATATGTATCTTTTCGCTTTTATCTTTTTGACTTTTACTTTCATATCCTCGCACGGGTTCGCTTGTTCAGCTGAAGGAAGGTAAACCCCGGAGTTGAGACTATCCCCGGCGTACTTACAACAGGGCCTTTTTCCCATCAATTTTTGAACGTTGGTAGGGAAAACTCATAAAGTCATTTATTTTTTAAACTCTCACAACTCCTACGATTCTCTTTCCCGATAGAAGCTTTTTTCATAAGCGCTTCAAGGATTCCCATAGATCAAGGATGGTTAATGTAATTCACGCGGTTTCTGAAACCATTTAACGTGACGTACGATGAGACAGGTTGATTTTTCAGAACTCACTCCTAACCGGTTCGAAATCCCTTCCACCTCCTCCTTTCCACGACCGCCAGCCTACAACTCGGAGTAGTTCTCATATGTCTATATTTAGAATTGTTTACTTCATTCCCAGCATAGACCCCCACTGACACACCACACACACACACATGTGTATACGACACTCTCAGAAGAAAAACCCCACATTAGTCGAGCGAAACCTAACCTACGACATTCGGTGGAGAGTGGAGAGACCAAGACAAAATAGGTTTTCTAACCAGATACATTTTTAAACGCATGGGACGACGAATGTCGACGAAGTAGAATGAATGCAACCAGACCAGACTCCCCACCCCTGGCGCGACATAAACCAACTCCAAGCTGGCGTCGTCGAAGATCGTGGAGAAAACGACCTCCTCCGCCGTTGATGACGACGAGAAGCTGCTGTGGATAGCTGGTTCTGAATCATCAGAGATCGAGACTCGTTGCGACAACGTGCGCTCCGTCGGGGCGCGCGTGTTGTTGCCCAAATGAGGCGCTACCATATTATCCGCGCTGATGGAGCGACGACTTACAATGACCACAACGCGCGCGGGATGGCGAATGGCATATTTTTCACCTTTTAAGTCGAAACATTTTCCTACCATGAACACTAGAGTGCCTCCTTAGGTGCGCACGGTCCAACTGAGTCATGAGTCCAGCAGCTAGAAACTGCTTTCCGGTGGTAACCGGTGGTTATAGCGGTCCTCACTCAACACTCCGAGCGAGGAGGTACCGTTGTTGGCCGATCGATGCCCGAAACGGGTTGCCAACAACACATCAGCGGTAGTGACACATCGTTTAAGCCTATTTATGGAGCTGCAAAAGCAAAGTGCACAGCGACCGATCGTGTACAACACTCCAAGCTAGAAAAGCTCGCGCTAGTCAGAGATCGCGTTCCTTTGGACTCCCCGTGCGATCTATCATAGGCACAATGTTGCACCAAAGTCCACGCGCTCGAGACCCTGCGTTCCTCTCCACACTGGGGGGTTGGAAAGTGAAATTCAGAATAATTACTAAGGCGAACACTTCTAAAATTAGCGTCTGATTCGTCGACCGAAAGCAAATTTAGATGCATCAGTAGACCTCCCCTACGATCGGTACTGGACGGACTAATTTGAGAAGCCGTTGGTGGTGAAGGTCATACACCCCTCGTAATTGGCACACACCAATAGAAGAAACATACCGGTGGTTCGTGGGGGAAGGAACGCCGCCACCTCGAACGAGCCAAAAATGGGACACCAATACCCCACACGCCACATCTCAACTTCATCCCCGAGGTATTCGAGAAATGCAATAGACATTCCATTCCATCTTCGGTGACGAACGAAGAAGAACCATCGCAATGGGTGGTGTTTGTATCAGCAAGCAACAAATTCCCAAGGAGAGGAAGTTTTGGCCGGTTTATTTGACTTTTTCGTTCGCACAAAATAAAAAAAGCCTTCAATTCCATGTGAACTGATCTCTATTTTTATACCTTTCGTAAATAGAAAAGGCAAATACTAACAACAAGTATTGGAATGCAAGATACATTCTAATGCTAATTAGCTTCTATTACTCTTTTTCAGGCCAAATTAGATAGTAGCTTTCGGCGCAACCTCCACGGGAGATGCCGACTAATTTAGGTAAGAATCATCTCCCCTACAACCCCTAGTGCAAGAAAGCAAGATAAGAACAACAAGGATCATGAATGAAAACAACCCAAAGCCTCAAAAAAAGATGAGAGAAGACCAGAAAAAACCTGGCCGCCTGCTGCGTGTTGTGGAAGAACTGACTGGCGAAATGAGGTTACCTCGCTAAACATATCCTCTCTCTCTCTTTAGGGTACGACGTTTGCGTTTGCTAAATTTAAGCTTTAATACTGCCACAACACCACGGGGCAAACGCGAAACGCCTCAAGTGCCTTCACGGAGTCGCGAAAAAGAAAAGACCAAACGCACAACAAGATCACTAAGATCCCCCACCGGATCGCGCAGCATTGCGTGTTCGGGGTTGGGTTTCGGTTTGGGAAACAAACCCTGAAGTCGGAGGTAGGATATATTGGAGCGTAACGCACCGGAGGCAGAAGGAGCTTCCGGAAGCGCAACCACCATTGACCATCGCTGGGAGACCTCCACCCTCCCTCGGGGAACCCTCTTCTTCGACGACGTCACCCCGAAAGGTGGGCCGCCACCGATTCACGATGATATCATATTCCGTTTTTCCCTCCCACCGCAACAAATGCGCTTTCCCTTCGCGCACACAATTGCGGAACTCTGCCTTGGTTCGGAAGAAAACGAGATGAAGATGATGCTGACGATTTGGCGGCGCAACAGGAACCAGAGGGTGACGTACCGCCCCCGCCCGCCGTATCGTGTGGCCGTTCCGGGTAATTAAGTTCGATTTGGGCCAACGATTCCTTATAGCTTGGACTGGAGAGAGAAAATGCTGGCGCGCGGCACTTCTTGGGGGCCACAAAAAAGCAGATGATGATTTTATTTTCTTACCACATCTTTCATTGCTTGGCTTTTCTTTACCATTGTAATGAAAATCTGTGCTCTAATAAATGGAACCACCACCCGGGAGTTACCAGTCACTCTCTCTCAGTTTGTGACCATTTGAAAAGCACGTGCGTTTAACCACGGAGAGACAACACGGAAGAAGTCCGTTTAACCCCGGAAACACAACGATAGCAGACGGTATACTTTCCCTTGCACTTTAATATATTTTATTTACTTTAAATGTATATTTTCCCGAGAAAATGTCCCGATACGTTGACTGGGGATTTATATCTACCACCTTACCACCTTTTTTCCGTCTTTCTCGTCTCTTCCCTCCCGTCGTGCAATATAACTCCAACCCCAAATACCAGAAATCATATCTCAGCCGAACCCCCAAAAAAGGTTGGAATGCGGTGAAAGGGTTAGCGAAAACCGCCTGTTTGAACTTTCCACTCGTAGACGATGCGATGAAATTAAATTGCAACATGAAACACGCCAGCTCCTCTTTTCGCTCGATGACGGATTGGGCAAACAAACGGAATCATTGCAGGTCAAATTAAATTAACTTGCCACCGTCAAGTCAAAGAGAACTTTCGGAAATCCGTAATCAACTAGAGTGAAAACATAATTGTAAGATAACCTTCATTTACAGATGGAGTTGGATTGACAAAACGTAAATAAACAAAATCAAGATGGTGCGAATATTTTAATTATTTTGCGTTTAAGTATCAATGTTGATTTAGCAACATGGCCTTATTAAGACCTCGCGATCTTGAAGCGCAAAAAGGCTAGACACTTTACTTCAATGGTATCAACTCGCAAGGGACCGGAGACTCTCCTCCCATCCCCATACGTTTTTTTTACATTGCCCAAAGATAACAGCACAACAACACGCACAGACCAGCTCCCTCCCCAGCAGAAGACTTAAGGTCCGGTTCAGTCCATCTTTTTTTCCGCCATCATTTAATCAATTATCACGTCATTACCACAACGAGCTGCCTGAAAGCTAGGAGCAAACGGCAAAATCGGTGCAGGTCCACAGATAATCGACTGACAGCTGCAGCAAAAGTGGGGCTCTCCACTGCCAGAGCCCATTTTTCCGACTCATTAGCGCAGGGCAGAATAGGATCGCCCTTCTGCCTTTGGGAAGAGGGACTGGAGAGTTAATGGAGAACGAATGGATGAAACTGAAACAAACGCGCCGGCATGTCATGCTTAGGTAGTTCCAGTATCTATACACACTCTTGTTATGTCTGTAGAAAGAACAAGTGTTCAAGAGGAATTCTGGAACTGAGTTTAATGGTACCAAACCGAACAAATAAATGCCAAACATAGTCGATTGTTTTCTCAGTCTGAGAGAATTAAACTGTTTTCTGGAAAAGTCTGATGAATAAGTTAATCTCCGTTGGATCCTGCTGCTTATGACAACACCGTTTAAAAATTAAGCCCATAGGTCACATGCAGAACTTCTAATCGAACAGGAATTTTGCACGACTCATCCCAACCGTGTTATGAACAATGCTTCTCTAATTAACTCGAGCTCCTACTTGAAGGGATGACTAACCAGAGGAAATCACCATTTGCTCTTCTAAGTCCTTCCCTTGTCGATTACGTCATTCGGTATTTAAAGCCAAATTCGTCATATCCCGGGGTACGGTGTAGCAGTCCCAGTAGACATCTAAAAAACCGCGCTTACTTGCTAAACCTCGGCGCTCCGATAGAGAAATCCACCGTCACACGGCGAAAACCCACGATAGGACTTTAATCCACCACCCTCGTCACAACGCGTGAACTCCGCCTGCCAGGTTGAGAGTGAAAATCCGGCATGTCGACACCTTCAACGCGAGGGCGATTGAACCCGCCTAGAGCTACAACGGGTTAGAAGACTAGGCGTTCTAAAAATAATCCGCAAGTAAGACGAAGACGCCGTCGGTCGCAAACGAGGAAGTCGAGAGCAGTCACTGCACAATCAATCAGTCATCGATCATTGATCTTTTCGGTATGGTGAGAACGCGAACTGACGAAAGGGGGGAAGGAACATGTTCTAGTGTCTATAGTCTCAGGTTACACTGTTCGTAAGGCACGTGTCTATGACGGAATTTAATTTACGAAAATTTGGCTTTCATCTTCTATGACGAAGATTCGTATTCAATGCCTTTAGTACTAATTGACAAATGACACTCCGCCTTAGACACACATTATCCTGTTAAGTTAATAACGGTAATCATGTAAAACGGCCATTTTTCCCCACTGGTTGTAATCGTGCAATCCGCAAACATTCCTTTGAGGAGAGAACTTCAAATCACCAATGTGCCATCGGTACGAAACGCCGGAAAAGGCAATCGGATATCAACTCGCTGAGTTGGCGCGTTTCGATACCTTTTATATATCGACTCATTTTTTTCCAACGGTGGGCGCAACAAGGAGAAGAAAACTGCAGCTGGAATGAAGACGGACCCCGCGACTCCTCCACGTTGCAAAAGCAAGCGCGAGCGGTCGGAGTGTTAGTGGCGCGGTGGATAGCAACAAAATGTGCCGATTGCAACTGCACCGCTGTGCTAAACTGCAATCTCGCGTGGTGTGTGACGCGGCACGCGCACATTCAGAAAGAGACACGTCAAGTCCCCAGACCAGGTATCGGGAGGGACCGTCGCTCCAGCTCGCTCTCTCCCTCTTGTTCTGTGCTTTTTGTCACCACCAACACCTTTCAACTCTTTCGCGGCTGGGCGCGGTCCGGCCGGTCCGTGAAACTTACACCACACCACCATCACACCACCGTCGCAGTCTGGTGTCGTCTGGCAGGTTTAAGGGGCTTAAAATAAACGTTTTTAAGAAGCACTGCTTCCCTTCCCGTGCAAGGCATCTTTTTTTTGCTCTTACACTCTTCCAGACTCTCCTGGAATCAACACCGGTCCAACCAGTTCGGTGGAGACGATAAAAGTATGGGGAAAAAATATCGTATCCTGTACTGTGTCTCTCCTTTCCAATACCCAAAAAGTGCGTCCGGGTTCTGGTTGATACTCTCCTCCCAATTTTTCCACGCTTCACGAAGACCTTCGGCACACGAAACTTGGGAATAGATCCGGTAACAAAGTAGTAACTAATGAATTGGCGCCACAGTTATCGTTCTTCGTGTAATATTCTACAAAAAATGGTATTACTACACCAGGTTTTATCATAGCAAGTTCATCGAGTTCGTCGAGATAAAATCAAATTCTTTGAACAGGTTTAACAAGAACAGAGATAGCCTCTTATCAGGTTGCTGATTGTAGGGAGTATGTTGTACGACTCACGCTTTCCTAGACATTACCCAAATGGGCACAAAACATAAATCCTTGATACTAATAAAGTTTTTGCTTTACAACGGAAGCTTCATTCCCATGTCTATCTCTTTGTCGCTGTAATATCAGGCAGTCCTCTAGAGAGGCAGTCATGGTGTCGCGAATTGGCAAACGTTTATTAATTCAAACACTCATTAGTCGACGCTACAAAATGCGAGAACCCGAAACCAACGGCAAGGTCAAGCGATCTACACATTAGCGCACATCCCCGGCCGCATCGGGGGGCTCAATGGAGTAAAGAAGGTTAGGTTGCAACCACACACACAAGCGATTTTCAGGGGGTGCTAATGGCTCAAAAGTGGTTATGCACGGTAATTTTCTTCCTACCCCTTGTCTAACAGGGAAACCGGTCAATCGTACCTCGACCATCCATCCATCCATCCAGTAGTGTGTAAAAACGTACCAGTGACTGGAGAGACTCCGGCCACCCATTAGCCAAACCTAGTCAACCAAGAAGAGAAGACCGGCCACATCCACCGGATACGGACGAGCGAGCGACACGCGCAACAAAACCGTCGTATGTGTGTGGCTATGTGTTGTTGGAATTCCTTCTGTAATTATTCAAACAATTCAAGGCGCATTATTAATGCGAATTGATCAAGATCATCATCATTACACAAGTACCAACACTTTTATCATCACGACCATCACGTGTCACACGGCCTCCGGGTTCAGTTTAGCTAAGGAAGTCTCTTACTTTTCTCCCATCTCCATACAGTCGAATGGAGCAGGCAGCAGGTTCGATAAAGATATGCATACATCTTTATTAAAATTACGAACACGCGACACCTCAGAGTACCACGTCCTCGTCGGTTGTGGAAAAATAAATCGAACCTGCCCTGTAGGTCTTCTATTTACTTTTGGATTGTTTTCGAGTTTTCTACAGCCTTTGCCGAAACGCTGATATTGCAGACACACGAAGTGAATACGAAAATGTAAGGACTAACCTTCAAAAGTTACCCTAAGAGAGAGAGAGCCTAGGCCAGACTATGCCCAGTGGTGGTATGATATGCCTGTCGAGACTAACCAATCATTCCCTGCCTTTTATCACCTTCCGGAGTTCCTCCTCTTCGTCCTCCTGGTCACGACGACGACGACAACGACTCAATCAAGGACGGTTCAAGAACAAACGCTTAAAGAAACTTTCGCTTTTGCTACTGCATACGAATATGCCAGGCTTAGTGACATTGATAGGCAAATAGTATATGATGGAGGGGTTCGTTCTTTCGTGGAGTTTTTCGAGACAAGCGCGACTTCACCGCGATCCGTGCAATTCTGGTGAGGAATCTGAAGTCTTGAGAGTGAGTAGTGTTTTCGAATGCAGTGATACTAACATGAGTAGTACACGCGATAGCGAGCTGTCAACGAGTAATGATCGCATATACCTATAACCTTTAGGGAACTACACCAACACCTGATAGCTAAAGAACCTCTTCTCGACACAAAGCACACACACCAAACCATCAGTGGTATCAGCATGTCGTATGTTACTTAATGCCACAACTGCAAGACCGCGATGTAGTTCAGTGCTGTTGTTATTGTGTTTAGTTTTCCGCTTTCCTTGTGCCACGAGCAACAAGTCCACACAAAGTCTCCAGCGTTTATCAATTACGCGAAGCACCAAACCAGGCCTGGTGGTATCACCCTCCTACAACCTCCCTACGCTCCTACCCTCGCTGTTACATTTGTACACAGCTGATATGCACTTGGACGACAATTGAGAGGCCCACATCGATACCGACTTGTTGTCTGCATTAGTCCCTTCATTGAGAAAAAAGTCGTCCGCAAGTCCACCAAGCGAGAGGAGGCCGCTGCTCCCGCCGCTATAGCCCGACCTTGCCCAAGGGTAATTGGATTTCCTGCGAAATGTAGAACCGTCGAGTGGATGCTTACGTTCCTTCTGCTGGCTCTGCTGGGTATGCAAGTTCTGGGAGGTTTCTAACAAAGTGTTGGTAAGCAGTCCGGTTTACTTTTGCTAGACGGCAAGGAAACAAGTAGACACGCAGACCATGACCGGAGGCACAAAACACATCCAATCCGTACTGGAGTCGTCGTCCATTCGACTCAGCTGTTCCATTTAAGCTTACTCAAGATCACACATCAGGTAGGAGGCGTAGTTCCTGGACGCCCTAGCCCGCGAGCAGAACCCCGACACACGGGGGGTGTGGTGTGGAGACCATTCCATTCACCAGCGTCTAGGTCGCGGTCATGGCCAAACGACTAAATCTGAACACGCGATACAAGAGAACCTCCTTTCCTCCGACCGACCAACCTATTCTAACTTGGTGGTTGTTTCTGGCGAGACATAAACTTCCCTGCCCCAACAACTCCCTCAAATAAGTTCCAACGGAGAATTGAGTTTGGCTTTTAGGACTTGTACCCGGTGGAATCAGCACACAAACATGCGAGCAAGCAGACGGAAAAAGGTGACCCCACCTTCACGGTGAAGACCTTCACCTACTACTTCCCGGCGTCACACGATGCGTCATGTTCGACGTTCAAACGAGGGGGAACTTGTCTACCTTCGATATATCCGTCGTCGCCACACGCCACGTGCCTTGGACAATTCGTCAAGGCAAGCCAAAGTTTGCAAAACTGCAACAAACAATAATAGCTTTTATTTCAGGCTGGTTGTGCGTTTGCACCTGAAGGGTAGCGATGGACCTCGATCAACAGTTGGGATGGCTATAACCCAACAGGGACCGGGGCGTTATTGCCCCACCGAGACGAAGCACATGGTCAAGACGGTGAAAAATGGTGTGAATCATTGTTGGAATCATTCGTATGCCTTCTATTAATTGGCTATGGGAGACACATGGGACACACCTCACCGATTCTGATCAATCAATATCACCGCGTTTAGTTGAAGACTTTGCAATCATTGGATCGTAAAATTTAATGTCCGATGATACGGCTCCCCCCGGCTGAAAGGGGATGAATGATTCATGATGTTCGGCGGTTAAGTCATATCATCATATTTAGGATGAAAACAAAACGAGAGAGGAAGACATTTTTTCTTGCACTAATGCTGTAACGTCTTCAAAAAGATGCAGCTGGCGGAGGTTGATAGAAAAACAAAAACTTTCTATGATGTACGATAAAATATCTCATACATAAACCATTAAACCATTAAATCCAACCCTTTGGAGACCCATGAAAACTATAACAAGCAAAGGAGGAAGAGAAAGAAAGAGAGAGATAGACTGTTATAACGGATTATTAGTGGAAGGTAGCGTTCGCTTTCGTTGAAACATTTATGAACCCTTCCTTCCTGCCTAGAGCACCGTACCATATTTTGCTGATCAAAAGTCAATCCCTCGAGGCCCTCCCCAATTTCACTCCGTTTTTCCCCCTCTTATCGTATCGTGGAGAGGAGAAACCGAAAAAAAAATAACGGTCCCAAAATGAAATCTCCTCGAACTTTGGAAGGTAACCTTTTGAAGCCAGCGTGCCCGGACACTGACGACAACACGGGGCGAGACGAAAAAAAAGGCATTCGCCTGTGGGCTTCTTCCGATGCCTTTCTTCGACATCTTACACTCCAACACATCATACTTTTCACGGAGCGTAAACTTTCTCTTTCCCTTTTCCATCCGTGTATCGGCCCGGCTGCCGTCTGGCCAAATCCGGATCCTGCTCGGACGTTCCCTGTTCGACGTCTTCCGATACGGATAGCAATGGCGCCGCATGCATGAAGGTGAAGGTTTGGTTCCCCCAAAATGGTATGAGTGACCTATCGGATCGAAGCCTTTTTCCGAGCGCTTGGGAGATCCGGTTCAAGTGCGCCGTAGAACAGGTTAGAGGAAAGCTGCAGGACTTACGGCAAACCCCTCATCCCTTAAATTAGAGCAAACTCCACCACAACCCTTAGCAAAACATCCTATTCGACTGTGACAAGCTGCTATGTGCAAGAAACAAATTTCTTAAGTAAACAAGCAAATATCAGCTGCCCAAATAGTTTTAATAAAACGATACATTATCAGCAGCGTGGTGACGGGGGACACCGCCAACAAAGAACCGATTATGCTCATATTGCAAAACTATCAGCGACCGAACGCCGTTACTCACTTTCCAAATATGCCTTAGGCCTAAATTCATTCACCAAAAGAAAACACGTTTACCGGCCTTTTGCGCTGCTCCATTTAACATAGTGCACACTCATTCCTAACGACCCTCAGAGGCAAACTTTACCAGTCATAGAAGGGTACACAGATGTTCTCCTATCGCTTTAGTCATAATATCACTACCAAGAGAGCTGTGTGGTTCTTTTTTACAGGCTTGTGTGCCATATGTTGGCAGACAGTTTGCATCAGAATATCATGAAACAAGAACGGCTTAAACAGGGCGTACAAATATAGACGGCAAAAAGCTAGAAAGATAAGTTTATCGATCGTTTTGTCGACACAACCATTTTCTTTCGCTTTGAGTTTTTCTTTTAGGTTCTTATGAAACTCTAAACATTATGTCGCAAATTTCCTCTGCTCAAGCCACAAACTGTAAAGTAGAGCGATTCTACAAAAGTTAGTCCTTCTTTCTTGCACACTCCAAATGTACCGTCGAGGTCTGGTATTTTCTAAACCTACACCAGGCGCTTCCTCCCTCGCATGGTAATCGATTTTCGATCAAAGTTTCAATAATAACCTTTCAAATTTGTTTCTCATTTTTTACAGCAGCAGTTGTTCTTCTTACTTAAGGAGAATGAGAAAAGAATAAAAAAACAACCATCAGAATGTGTAGATCCGTGCGTGAGTGTGTGTGGGAAAATACCTTCGGTTTCCAAACTATTTTCCATTCCTACAATCATCCATCCAGGCCAAAGATCCATACTCTGGCAGACCCACTCTGACTAGACCGGCAAAAGATCGAGCCCAAGAGGAGCTCGCGAAGACCTAAACCAACAAACAATAACTTCACTTGGAAGCTGAACCTGGATTTGCTCTTTCGTCCAAGTCATTCGATAGAAGATGCTCCATCCCTGAGTGTGTCGGAAAGATGTGTGCAGGCAAAGAAGGAAAAGGGATGATGCTCCAAGAAAAGAGGAAATAAATTTGCTCACCATATGTTAAAACTCATTTAATCGCACAAAGATGTTTCAACATCGCGCGCAGAAAGAAGAGCAACAGTAGGAATGGAATAAGAAACGCTATCCGCTACTGAAGAGGATCTTCTTTTTCTCTCTCCTTCAGATCTCCCTGTTGTTCGTGTTCTTTGGCCCCAGTGATTGTTTATCCCACTTATTCGCACCAAACCATCCAGAGTTCTCGATTCCCTGTGGGCTTAAGCAACACTTCAAAAGGAGCACACTTTTAGGCGTAATGAACAGTTACAGCGTGGGGGATAACCATCCAACCTCGTTTACGTTTTGCATGTTAATTCCTTCCTTTCGCTTCCTGGCTCATGCTCCTCGCATCATTGAGAGGCGTTGAAATTCCGCCGAGCGAACACATTTCGATGCACCCGCCGGAAGAGAATAAGATGATAGTTCCTTGTCTAGCAAGAGAAACTCAGTTACGCTAAGTCATTTTGGTCCTAATAGAATTTTGCATAAGTTTTCACAAGTACTTCTCCCATCCATAAATTTCTTTACACTACTAGAGTGTACTAGTTGTACTTGCAGTACCCATGGAGCAGGAGAAGCGCAAGAAAACACCACGTCATAGGTGTGGTCCCCAAATAATCGGTAGGACTAATGAATTTTAACAAATCCACCCATTATTTGCTACGAAGGATGAAACCATCACGCTCATATATTCATTCATTAAATGTCAGCATTGAAAGAAGACGATATTTAATCTTAAATGTAACTGATTTTAAACCGTCGTTAAAATCAAACCACTAACAAGGTGTGGTTTTGATTCGTCTGCTTTGCCCAACCATTATAAGCGTTTCCGCTTTCACTCGCGCCTATATTTGTTAGAAAAACTGGTTCATAAAATCGTCACAGACAGACTAGACTGCATATTTGAAGATGATTGATTCCTAACAAGATGTAATTTAGATAACATCGCCACCATGAAAGGAGCACGCTTTCCCACGCTTTGCTTTGAGTGATATTTTTAAATTTTCCAATATTTAACGACTTTCCATTTCTGCATGTCATATAAAATCGTATTACAACAACAATGAATCGAAATAAAAAAAAAATTTTAGAATTTTTTTACCCCTCTCAAATTTTTTAACGCTTGAATCATCACTCAAAAATGAACTGATTTCAGATAAGGAATAATATAAATTCTTCGACAACACCGTTTTGATCACCAAAACAAAATATACTCATGACGAATAAAACGATGAGTCACCGTCCACCAAGTTTCATGTTTCCACCCCACCCACAATGCTTGCCTAGCAGGCACGAATCGGTGAAGGATCCGGATGCAGAGGAGCATTCGGTTTTTCTAACAAAAATAAACGTTATCCTTTCCTTTCATTTAGCAAAAACAAAGTTATTGCAAACGATGAAGGAAGTAAAACAGAACTGTCAGCAACTGGCAACTTAACTGTCAAAATAGCACGCCGCACTCGATATCTACGTACCTTGAACGGGATGTACCAAATTTGTTCTAAAACGAAGTGGTGTTGGTGATTCGACGGTCGCTACACCAACACTTTCGCAAATCATGCAAGAACGCACAGTTGTGTGCGTCTCGGATATTCAACACAAACAAAGAAGGAAAAAATCACTGGGAACGCCATTTTGAAAATCGATTCGATGAGCCGGCAAAAGTTGATGCCTTTTCTGATTGCTCATTGCACGAAGTAGTCAAGAAAGAAAACTTATTATATTATCATAGTTCCCTTTTACTACGTTTTCTACTTAGTACGAAAATTCACCGTATGTACGATCATTACTTATCGCGGGTCGTTTTCAAATTTTAAAGATAAAATTATTCGCACGCCATAGAACCGAAATTGAAACGAAATGGTATAACATCATTTTGCTAAATTCGAATGTCCAAGGTTGGAAATTGGCCGTTTCAACTATGCGGCCGGTCACACCCCAAACTTGCACGCACTTTTTGCATAGGTCGTCTCTTTTGCTCTCCTCAAATCGTATTGCATGTTCCGAATCGAAGCTGACTCATTCGCTCTCCCCCAACCATTTGAGTTGAAAAACCTAACGCCGGCATGTTTCCTATCCATCTGCCCGACTGATGGCCACAAGAAACCGAACAAACCCGACAAAGCGCACACAACTGATGTGACTTACCTCAAATCCTTCCGATTTAGCCCAAACGCCTCCGTCGTGCCCTGCGATAGCGGCTTTGGACACGCACTGGGAAGCAAGAAGCTGATTGTCGACGTAATCCTGCCAGCTCATTTTTGTGTGTTATAAATCTCGCTGTTACTACGATGTGTGTTACTGCTGCTGCTGCTGCTTCCGGCTTCCGGGGGGCACTTTCCTGTTTAAAAGCTTTATCGCGCTACTTCCGTTCTCTGTTACACGAGACGATCGGAGAGCAAAGAGAAAAAGAAGACACGAAAACGAGGGGAATGGGACGATTAATATCCTGTAAACTGTTCGCAATCGAATGGATGCGAAGGAGTGGATTTGCACACGCAACGTTTCTGGTCAACTAGCAGACGAGAGGTATTGGCAATCTGGGCGACTTGGATCACACAACAAGCAAACAAATCAGTAGTAAGACTGCTTGGATAGTTATCACATGGGAAATGTCAATCATTCAGCAGAAGTCTACACGTAGCGATAAAACCGATCTGCGTTTGCGGTGCTGCAATATTGCTGCCCCGAATGTCCCGAACGATGTGGGAGACACGCGGTTGAAGAACGATATCGCGCTGATTCACGGCCGCTAGCAAAACTGATGGAGTTTTCTAATTTCTTCTCCTTCTGTCCTTTTCCACTCACCGTGTACCGCAAGTGCGAATATACAAAACGAGTGAATTTAAATTAAATCCAAGTAAGCGTACTACTTTTTATGACGCACCCGAGACCAGGGATCGAACTGTCCGCTCAACGACAAGGATCACTCGCTACTAGCGCTGTAGTGTCGAGGGTTTCCGATGTGCACCGTCGTTTCCTTCTGCACACACATACTACTTTTCGACCGTTTCCATTTTCGCAGCGGCAGCGCACACGAACACTACTTTCGAGACCATACACACGGCGCACATGCTTGTACGAGTGGTAGTTCTTATTCGCGGACACTTCGGCCGTTCCAAAACCGGCAACTGCTGCTTGCTGTCGTACAAGATAGTACAGTAAAATGTTAACACTTTACGCAACGCACTAATGCTGGTCCCCCCGAGGTGCTGTCCATTATACCTTCAATCTGTTGCCTCGGCAGTTGCAACCAAATTCGACGGATCCTTGTTCTTGTTATTATATCTCATCTTCTCTCCTTTGCGATCGATCGATTCACCACCCTTTCACCAACACCGACAAGCTTTCAGTACACAAAGGTCCAACGCATATTGCAGCATTGAATCGACGTTAAACGAGAATTGAACACGTTGGAAGTTTGAATTTTGCGTACATGCCAATTTGGCAACGAACGCTACAATTTTCCAATCTAAATGTAAAACTTAACTAACTTTAACGGACGATCGGATTATCGGTGTTGAAGAGACCGGTAGGGGAAACGGACAACGCAATGGAAGATTAGCGGAAACAGAGGGGAGAGAAACAAGCGATTCTTGCACTTCCTAGTACGACAGTAGAGTAAGAAATATATGCACCTTCAGAGAAGCAGAAATCACAATCCGTAGCGCACGTAAGAAGGGAGGATAGACGGTATCTTTCAGCGAGATTGCTTGCTCCTCGATGGCACAAGAATGGTAGCTGAACGGGATGTGCGGCTGTACGGCACCACGAAGAAGCAACTGCGAATGACCGATCACCGTCGACGGCTGGAATACAACTGACTAGTGTTGGCTGACTAGTTACGGTCGATATGTTGTTTGAAGTATAGTAACCTTGTTTTCAGAGTGATCTTTCTAAACCTCGGCCGTCCGTCATTCTTTTCTTCAGCAACCTTAGTTGTAAACATCGTACTAGCGAAATAGAGGATGATTTTAGGAAGTTGAAGCATAACAAATCTAATATTTCCTCGCACACGCACATAATGCAGAATATGGACGTATAACTGTAAAATCCATGCCTCGTTCTTATATTACAAATCATTAACCGTTTTTCGTACTTTACCCAAAGCGCCATTCCAAAAATCGCGTTAGAAAATTGCTCAGTTTAGTTCATGTTTTGGATCCATGGAATTTCAATAATCAAAGTCCACTCTTTTTACTCTGCGAACTCGATTGTTCTTTCTCTCCCAAAGATTGTTCAATTCACACAATTTATCACACTAACGATAATTTGAGTATTGTGGGATGCATAAAAGGAGCCCATTCCTGCTTCCCAGCACATTCATATGCATTTTGCCTAGGCTTCGAATTCTCATAAACTCATCGTTTTTCCATTTTATTTCATCCATGATATTTTGGTTGTTTGTGTGTGTGTTGATTAATTTTATTAGCAATAAAATTGGTAGATTTATCTTTCCGTTTTTAATTTCCTTTTACAACTTGTTGCTTTTATTTTCTTTATAATGAAATTACGTGGTTGTTGTTGTTGTTGCTGCTGCTGCTGCTGCTGCTTATGCTGCTTGGTTCTCCTGTCCTTAATTTGAATCCTCCTTTCGCTGATGTTATTGCGTTCCTCTACTAATCACGGGTACTCGCGTCGCTTGTCTCTCTCCCTAAATCCTTCTCCTGCCGTCCGGTGCTGCTGGTGCTGATGCTGCTAATGCTGCGCTAAGCAATGGTACCGCCGTCGATAATGTACTTTTTTGCTGTTACTCTCGTGTTGCTTCCCCTCAGCCTCCAAACCTTGGGCCGGTGCCTCCTCTACTGCACTGTCCGTCCGCACGTTTTCGCTTTCTGGAATCTATCTTTTGCTTCTTTGAGTTTCAACGTTTTATCGAATAATCTCTGTGTTCTTCGCTATCGGTACAAAATCACTTAGGCACACAACTCACAAACTCACAACGATAACAGCACAACAAACAACAACCCCGAGGACTGGAGGAGAAAGACAATCTGCTCTTGTTGCTCTTGTTTACGTTTGTTTCCGCCGTTCGCTGCGCTCCGGGGGGTAAACAAATGTGGGAGTGCAATCGTTCCGCAATTAAATCATGTCAGCCAGATTGGCTGGCATTTCCTCGATAGTTGTGTTATAATGCTTCTCGATGTCGGCGAGAACCCGTTTGTCCTGCTCGGTGACGAAGTTGATTGCAACTCCCTTACGACCGAAACGTCCACCACGTCCGATTCTAGAAACAGATAGGAAAGAAATCAAAATATTATCATCGGTTCCATGTATCGACTACCGTCGACAAGTCTCCAGCTGTTGAAGACAGACTGTAGTACAAGATTGATATCGATTACGGATAATGATGGATGATCACCACACACCGGGTAAGCGATAATGTGACTGGTACTGAATAATATCCTCGCCATTTGGTCACGTGAGAAGAAGAATCTTGAACACGTGGTAATTGGACGAGGATCATTGACCAACTGGTTTCGCTGGCAGGCGCAACTTACCTGTGAATGTAGTTCTCCCGGAGCGTCGGGAGATCGTAATTAATAACTAGCGAAACTTGCTGCACGTCAATACCACGTGCGAGAAGATCCGTGGTGATAAGCACACGGGACGAGCCAGTCCGGAATTGTTTCATGATCAGATCACGATCGCGCTGCTCCATGTCGCCGTGCATGGCCGACACGGTGAACGTCTTTTCCGTCATTTGTTCGGTCAGCTGATCGACCTTGCGGCGGGTGTTGCAGAAAATAACGGCCTGAGTGATCGACAGCGTATCGTACAAGTCACACAGCGTACCGATCTTCCATTCCTCGTACTTGACGTCCACGTAGAACTGCTTGATACCTTCAAGCGTAAGCTCTTCCTTCTTCACCAGAATCTTGACCGGGTCACGCATGAAATGACGCGAGACCTCCAGCACATCGGCCGGCATGGTAGCGGACAGCAGGATCACCTGCACCTCCGGCGGCAGCTTCTGGAAAACGTCCTGAATCTGGTCCTTGAAACCGCGCGACAACATCTCGTCGGCCTCGTCGAGGACGAACAACTTGATGCTGTTCGGGCGCAGCACATTACGCGAGATCATGTCATGGACACGACCGGGCGTACCGACCACGATATGGCACCCTTGTTCCAGGCGACGCATATCGTCACGCACGTTGGTGCCACCGATACAGGCGTGGCACTGGGCCTTCAGGAAGTCGCCCAGCGAAATCACCACCTTCTGGATCTGCGACGCCAGCTCACGGGTCGGGGCCAGAATCAGCGCCTGGCATTCGGGGATCTCGGTTTGGATCAGTTGCAAGATCGCAATCGAGAAAGTAGCCGTCTTTCCGGTACCTGCGAATAAAAAAAACAAATCTTGATTATTCTATACAGTTCATGTAACTCTCTATAAAGCAGAAAAATTCAAAAGACTTCTTCGTGTAGAAACTATCAACAAAAACAGCAATCGAGCTTACTTTAACAACAAAAAACAAAACTTAAGGCACTATCGCATGAAGTCCCATTTTAATCATTACAATGAAGATCGCAACAAATTTTGTGGAATCCGATGTACAAACATATGAACATTCACATTCAATTAGAACATACGTTTCCAAATTGGTTCCTGAAGCAGTTCAATCTCGCATCATCTTCCCAGGAAGACAGGTATCAAGCACCAGTTATCCTTTTCCCTGTGATGATGCGACATATCTTAACACTATCGTATGAGGATCGTAGTTTGTTTCTATTACAATGAAGATCGCAACTAATCTTGTGGAAGCCGATGTACAAACATATGAACATTCAATTAGTTTCCAAATTGGTCCCTAGAACAGTTCAATTTTGCATCATCTTCTCAACACGACGACCGGAAACCGTTACTGTTTAAGATTGTCGATATGTTCCATGTGTTGTTTATAATTCCTCCATAAGCCTTAGGACCACTTTCTCCTCTAGTTTTTGCAATACCTTTTGCGAAGATAACGGAATGATTCTGCTCATTTGAATAGTTTGCACTTCTATATTGAATCATTTTGAGGAAAACCCAGCTGTGTTATTGTTGCAAAATAAGACTAATAAATATATTCTACAATAGGATCAATAGGCACGACCTTAGTCTTGATTTCAACGCCCCTAAAATAAAAACATTGCAAAAGTTTGGGATTAAAGATAATTTTTTTGAAGCAGTCTGAAACTAGCTTGATATTCACACAGGTGAGAGCAACATCAGACGTCGGAAAAGCATTCAAGCAAAACAAATTCCAAGAGGAAAAAACAAGAGGCTTAAGAAAAGCAGTTGCTGGAGTAATTTTCACTTTGATTTTCTCGTTCTCTCTCCAATCAGATGGGTCTGCATTCAATAAAGTCTCCCACACGTGGTCAGGAAAATAATGCTTTTAGCTAGAGAATACCGCGTAGTTTCAGCCGATGGTCGGCAAGCCGGGTGCCGAAGACACGCAAGAAACCTAACATCAGATTTTTATTTGAGCAAAGTAAACTGTCTTAGAAACGTTTAGACGTTGGCTACTACAATTTGCCTCCGTTACTGCAAGGAAAATCAATATTCCAAGATTGCGGAACCGTAAAAAAACCCACCGAACTCGTTTACACATTTTTTCTAGAGCATTTTTCGATTCTGTTAGTCAACTCCTGTTCCCTTGACTCGCTTACCATTGCGTGACTCTCTAAGAAGTAGTACCTCAGCAGGAATCAATAAAAAAAAACTCCTGACCAACAACCAACGTTCCCACAAACTTACCGGATTGGGCTTGAGCGATGACATCGTGCCCCTTGATGCACGGAATAATAGCGCGTTGCTGGATGGCGGACGGCTTCTCGAAACCGTACGCGTAAATACCGCGGAGCAACTCCTCTCGGAGGCCCATCTCGTCGAAGTTGTCGACGGACTCGCTCCAGTTCGACTCGATGACTCCATCCGGGTTCATGCCGGCCGGTCCATCGTTCGTTTGCTCCTGACGGTTATCATCCATCTGTAGGGCCAAAATATTGTAAAGAAAACGAAAATGTTAACAATCACTGGATACGGAGCCTAGGAACGTTTGCTTCTTTAGTTTTTGCAGACACTCGTTCGCTCCCCAGACTGTGTCCGAGCATACGGCGCAGTTTTTTTTATAACGGGAGGGGTATGCGCTTTCCTTTCTCGAGAAACCTATCAATACACACACAAGCACGCAAATCCACAGAACAGATGGATGTTTTACACGTTTACTGAACCAAATTTTTCTTCCAAGTTAATCTGCGACTTCACCTACTGCTGCGATGTGCATTTCTTATTTTGTCAGCCGGAGAAAACTCGCAGGATCATTAGATGCCTCATGCGGCATGCTTGTATGTGTATAGCTTGCGAACTGCAAGTCGCCTTCATTAGTTTGAATTTTCCTAACAATTTAAGGGCGATAAAGGCAGGCGGAATGGAATTTTCCGAATACGGACGCTTACGATAACGGTGAGGACCTGTGGTAGTACATTTCATTTTCATAAGACCTTGATGAAGCCGCATGTCACATTTACAAATAATTCCTTCTCATATTTTGACACGTCTCTCGTTATATTTTCTACGGTAGTTTTCATAGAAACGTATTAGAGCGACTAGCTAATCAGACAGATCGGCACTTAGTAAGGACAACATTAACCACGCTTCATGCTTTTCACATTGGTGAGTAACCCGTTTGCTGGAAACTTGACGGTGTAAGCTATTTACAAAGCACTCGAAACAATCAACTTTTTATCAGAAAACTGAACACATTGTAAAAGAAAAGCTATTCCCAATTGTACCACGTAGAAGGCAAAAACGGTTCGAGACGAGGAGCTCGCGTTGCAGTCAATGATACTGTTGTCTCAATGGCAATAGGGCTCTTTCAATAGAAGATGAGTTTTGGTCAGAACCTTTTTATCAGAAAAATCACGTACTAAATTTCAAAAACATAAAATAAGCAATGAAAGAGGGCTCCGTTGTACACTAATCAATGAAAATTCACATTTTTACGACAAATTACTGACTTTCTGTTCTCCAGCGTTGCCTCTGCTTGCTAAACTGGCTGTCAAACTTACTGCCGCAAGCATGTAAAAGCAAAGCACACTGGCTCGGTAAGCAATTGAGCAGTGGAGGAAAAGAGAACGCGATGTTCTGCTGGAACTTTGTCGAACAGCATATATCTCTTTCGCACTTGTGCACCAGGTAGCCGGAATCCATGCGGGGCGAAAAGATTAGACAGAGAAGGCTAGAGAACGAGGGGACCAGCTACAGGCAGCATGACAAATGCAACCTTTCTCCTTTTGCCAATATATTCTTATCGTTCTTGCTTTTCCTCGAATACACAAATCGCAATGACCGCCGCGTAAAATGAACGAACATAAGAAAATTTTAAAACATTGTTCTAGAAGAAATTCCTTCACGAAAAATCATTTAAAATAACTGTTTATGGAGCCAACTCATGCGAAGGAAAGGAACGCAACTTGGACAACCGCAATCACCGCTACAGTCGATGACTAACGCCGCACACAGCAGCAACGTGACTAAGCCTTAATGCAGTTAAAAAAATGATAAGGAAAACCGGTCCGCTGCAATTTCATGCATCGCCTCAAACGAAAAGATGTTCCGTTTTGAGAAATGCACTTCGTCTAGAATTAAAAAAAAAACACGACTATATTCGACCATTGCATCCAAGAACACTCCACTAATGTAAAAGGCTACGTCAGCCTGTCGAGAAAAGAATGGCAATGACCTCCAACAATGCTGCATTCAATGACTATCAATGGGAAATAATGAGTGCGTCACAATTTAAAATTCAAAGTGCACTAGGAGGAAACATGGTCGATTGAAGTGTTCTACTATTGCGGTAAATTAAGAATTTCCCAGTGAACAAGATGTCCATTGGTTTCTTAATGTTATGCCATATTGGCATACGTGAGTAATCTCATGATAACGGTACAATTCGACGACGACCCGGATTTCTCTAAACATAAGGAAATGGAACGAAACCGATGAATCGCAACTCCATTGTTTTTTCCTGCTCCCTCTCGTTACCACACTGGCCCGTTGTCCTACTCTACTCGGTACCAACCTAACCTCACTTTTCCGATCTACCGCACTTGCACTGTGCTTTTCCGGATACGGACGCTCCAGGTTCGACTTTCGCAATGCGGAGGATCCCTTCCAATGTTGTCAAGGATACGGTGCCCGATGTCGATGGGATGCACGTACACGCACGCAAAAAAAAACACTACATCCTGTGCGTATCGTGTAGCTGTGTGCGTCCGTTCCGCCGTACACCGACGTTGTCATTTCTCAATGGCCGTCGTCTAGTAATTTCTTTGCCATTATCACACCAAATGCCCAACCTAGAAACCTGCGTGATCGTGAAACAGTGCGCTAAATTTAGCGTATTATTCAGTTCAACCAGCCATAGGACAATAGACTGCCTTCTTTGTCAAAGAAAACATGATGATGGTGGCCTTCATTTCATTGATTTTGTCTACATCCCAACAAGCCGGGCTGAAAGAAGTGCCATTTTTTTAAATCACCGGAGTAAGTTCTATGGAAAAGTAACATAAAACTGTTGACTGTTCAAGTCACGGAGAGCAACGCAGGAACCAAACGGCGAGCGATGACGAAATGCCCTGCTTGAACTCTTTTTTCTGGAATCTCATTGGTAGGAGGGGGGGTTCCAGTCCAGAACAGTCTTTCGAAGTCCGCAATCGATAATGTGTTTCGGTCCTGTGCCTTCCTTCTCCGATAACTTTATATTCTTCCAGAAAAGATGAACTCCTTTCTAGCTAGCCACCAAGCTGCACGAGTTTAGGACGGTGCCGCGTTTGCAGTAGCTACCATACAGCCTTCATGCGGTTGCCGCCGTCATTGAATAGAAAACCCTTTCAAACTCAAATTTCACGAAAAATACACCACATTCCGTCCGTATTCGTAAATCCACCGATTGCCGCTACCTTCAGCTCACTTTTTCAACTAATTGTAACCCAATTTAACTAATTTTACACGTACGTTTTCAAGATTGAAGTTTGGCACTGTTATACACGTGCTGAATTTGATTTCAATAAACCAAGCGAAAGGTCGCCATATTGTCAGATTCGCTGCAAGAAGCTCGGCTCGAGCTAGCTTTTAGGCCCGAGGGGGTAGCGCGGCCTGGTGGAACGGGTGGCGAAGGGTTCCGACACGGGCGAAATCGGGCGAAGTACAGGTGGTTCGACGGCGCAGACGCTTTTCGCTCTTCATTTGTGACAGCACTCGCTCGGCGCGGCGAACTGATAATGACATGTTGTTTTCTTGCAAAATTGACAGACGTCAACTACGTGAAGTTTCAATATCGTCGTTACATAAAATAATATGTACACATTTTAAAGAAAATCGAAGCAAAATTGATTTCTAAGCACATCGAGCTGTAGGTTCAATAGATCCGGTCGAAATAGTTAAATTACTACAGTTTACTACAGTTTGACCTATTATTCAACGGAAAAAGTACTAAATTAAAATATCAACCCACTCATAATTTCATTTCGATTTTAAGCTTAATTTTCCATCTAGTATTCACTGTTCGGTTATAGAACCGATGAATTGTACGTAGTTAAGAGGATTTCAAGCAGATTTTCAAATAACCATGGATAAGTTAGGTTCCCAAGAAAACTACAATTTGGAGCAAGATCTTTTGAAGACAATCCGCAACAGAGGCAAATATAGGCACGAAAATCATGTATCTGACTCCAAAGCCATGTTATGCCGCCAAGTCGGAAAAAATGGTGATAATATGTAAGTAATCAATAGAACAACCTAGCAAACAATGTAACAATAAAATGCACCGTTGCTCCTTCTCCAACCAGGTATAATCTGCTGGTTCGTTTGATCACACGGTTACTCGATAATCCTCCAGCGAACGCCGTTGATCATTTTGAGGAATATTGCCGATCAGTAAAAGTCGAATTTCTTTCCACCCAACGGCATTTTACTCGTTATCACGTTGAGGCTCCAGCTGAAAAACAACGTAACCTATCCGAACAGATCAGTAATGCCTTGACCCAGTTCGAAAACGAAAATATCCGCCTGCATCCAGAGCAAGGATTGATGATTCAACGTGATCTCAATACGTTGGGGTGGGAACTACCGTTCGGGTATGAATACTTTATCAGTGCGCAAATTGGCCGAACTCTGCGCGATGAAACCGATGTAAAATTGTGCCAATTCTGGGGTGTTATGAGGTCACTACGTAGCGATTATTTCATCTTGGAACTGGAGCATCGGGAGAAAACAGTCGATTTTTCCGCGCGTCTAGGCGTCATAGGAAAGCATCCAGAAATCATAACTAATGTCATTGATGCGTTGGTGGATGAAACATCATTCGAATCTCGAGAATCTATTACGTCCACAGGCACTATCAAGAAACTTCCTCAACCAATGCTCATGGAAATACTTGGAAAATTGGACCTTGCGGATAGTGAAATTGAACAGGAGAACATACAACAGGACATGCGTATTCTGCTCACTGAATTGATCGAACGTATATCTCGCGATTATCTCAGATCATCATCATCTTCTTCGTCCGATTTTGAAAGTTCATGTTCCTCCGAACCACACCGTTTGCCACCGGAATCTACAGCTTCATTACTCCGCGCCCAGTTGGAAAGAATGCAGGTCGAGGCACAACTGAACAGACGGTCGTACTTGGTGACCACAAATCCTTGCACTAAACCCTGGCACCGACTACCACAGGTCACTCTGGAACAGATTCGGGCAGCCGAACGGCTCAGAGTGTTCCTCGTAGGCGATCTCCGAGCGAAAGTACGAGGTCCTGGGCAACCATTTGTCGATTTGGAAGAGAATTTGCTACGTGTATTGATCGCCAAAATTTCCACCCATCGGACTGATCACATTGATGGATCGGAGACCAATATTTCTATGGCAAAATGCCTCTCCGGAATGCACGGTTCGGTAACCGAGTATAATCATGAAATGCTTCGAGAAAAATCTGAACGTTGGTTAGAACGAAAGGAGCAAGGAATGCAGTACTGGACGTCGGAAGTTTGGCCAGGTCTATGCGCGTTTCTTGATGGAGAACAGTTTCGTAGTTGCTATTTTGGTTGGGGCCTTGAAAAACAAGTCATTGGTACAGTCCAATCGCGCGTATACCTAAAATGCGAGCAGAATATGTGGCCGAGGTGGTCCCGCAAATGGATGCGGAAAAGGATAACGATTTGAAATCGGACAACGATCAAACAGTTGTAAAGGAATGAGGAAAACGTATTAATATTTGCATATTGCCAGTGTGTTTTTGAATGATTAAAATTATTTAGTAACAACTTTAATTAACACGCGGCTTTTGAATAAATTGTGCAATTTACCGGACCGAAACTCATATTTCAAACTGACCGCTGTCGAACAAACGAGCTAGGAACACAGCGAACGAGCGGGACGATACGACGCATGGCGGGAAACGAGGCCTGCTACAGACAGGCGCTTGTCAAAAAAACAACGTCGAACCGTACTTCCAAACAGCGCGCCGTGAAGTAAAGAAACGAGATGATAAATAGCACAGTTCGCGCCAAGCCGGAGAAAGTGAAGCAGCAGCTCGGGAACATCGTAAACATGTAAATATTCGGAACACGGACGACGGGAAGAAAAATACTTGCGAAATAGTTAAAGGTGATAGGATTAAATCCCGTGGAGTTTGGCCCGATCGGCCTGATATGTTTTTGTTTTCTTGTAGCCGGAATAAAAAGGGGCATGATTGCAGCACGACCAACAACATCGCCAAGCAACTTATCGTCCGCATCATCAACAACATCAGTAGCATCTGGCGCCAGCACAAGAATGATAAAGATTGGCAGAAATATAGTACATCAGCTGGACAACCGTGAGCGAGGGTTTCGAACGCGTAGAATACGGAACTGTGCTTCGGCGGTGGCCAACGAACATTACTTTCGACGTCATGCCGTCGAGTTGGCAGAGCTGGTGTTGCTGGAACGACTGAAAACGGAGGACCTTTGCAAGGTAAAGTATCGCATTGGGTTTAGATTTTTCTTTCCATCAGCAATAACATTTCACTATTTCCCTTCTACTTTGTACAGCCTATTGATGATTTGGCCAGCGAGACGGAATCTGTTTTCAACATAGAACAAAGTCACGACGGGCAAGTGTTTATCATTTACATCCCAGCGGCCTTCAACGATTAATACGCTTACTGCCTTTGTCTCCGCCAGGTTGCTTACAGCCACTGTGCAAACAAATCGGTGTGTCAACGTTTTCCAGACGACGTCAATGTACAAATTGGGTAAGCAAGTGTTGCAAGGTCGGTGCCCTCCACCAACGATGTCCCAATTTTGTGTTTTTCTTTTTAGCAAAATATCCATCTAGAGAACGATCTGTGTGGACACTGGCGTTCCATCCGATCAATGCGAACACCATCGCCTTCGGTACACTCGGTGGTACGGTGTTGGTGTACGTGGACAATCGCGTGGTCGCTTCGCTGCAGGAACCGGAACCGATCGGTTCGGTGTGCTTTCATCCGACGCAAAACTTCCTGCTGCTTACTAGCATGAACGAGGTGGTTTTCTGGGACTGGGTGAACGGAATTACGCACACGGCTGGCATGTTCAGTGATTGTAAGTGTCGCTTTCTGCATGTGACGAGCGACGCACGTCTGATCACCGGTATAACGCAAACCCAGACGCACGTGTTGGCCAATGTGGGTGGAAATGTGGAGCTCGTCGAACCGGAGTATCTGGTGGTGTCGTTGCTGCGCAGCGTGACCCTAATGTTGGACAAGCTTGAGCAAACGATGGCTTCCCAGGTGGACTATCTGCTGCAGCTGGAGATGAGCAAGCAGTGCCTTATCTGGATATATCTGCTACAAACGATCAACCGAAAGAGGGTCGGCATCCGCTGCTGTGCCACTGTTACCGACACGAATAGCTGCACGGTGAGAAACACATTGGATGGTTCCATCCGGGATGGGGATAGTGTACTTATTTCTTCGCCTTTCGTTTTCGTATAGAAATCGGACCTCAATGTCACACTGTTGACTTTGAACCGCAAGATCGACGCCTTGGAAGAGACTCTGCGGACTCGCAGCAGTATACCGATCATCCCGAACCACACGCCGTCCTGGTCGCCGGTAACGGTTTTTCTCACCGAACCGATGTCCTTTTTCCAACAGATCTGCCAAAAGTATATCTGCCAGCGCAACCGGAATTACATACAGTACGTGGGTTTGTGACAATCCTTCCTTTCTTTAATCTAATAAACCCTATCCTGCGGTTCTATTTCAGGTATAATTTTGATCTCAATCTGGTGCAAGAAATGTTGCGGAAGCTGCACGACATGTTCTACCTGCTCGCTCCATCCGACTTGCCCAAAACGGGGGACATTTTGGGTACGCTATCAGGCACGTCTCGGAAGCCGGAAAACCACTGTGTCCTGCAGGCCTGGGACCTTGAACTACTGAAGGGAGATGGCGAGGACTTGCCTGATTTTAAGGAAGGTATGAGGCAAAGGCTGAATTGTCATTTCCATTGGGTGGATTTTGACTGGTTTTGGCTCTCTTTTTAGACTGGAAAAATGTGATAACGACATGTATGATCAACAACGATTCGAACGTAGCTATTTCGCAGTGCGAACAATTCATCGCTTCGATCCGGTTGCGGTCGGTCAAGGAAATGGGTAAGTGCCAGGGAAATGCTTTCAAATGATCGACGTTTACAAAACAATCAAGAGTTGGGTATTATTACCAAATACTCTAAACGATTCATACTTCGAACCGATCGTCGTGATCGTTTGATAAAAGGTTATTGAAATCGTTTGGAAGGAAAAATTACCCGGTGAGTATAATTGCATACTTAAATCTCCTTGCTTTTGTTTTTCTTTTTTGGCTTAGAAATCCGGAGTCTTCGGCGGGAAAACTTTGGCGAGTCGTTGTTTTTGTTCAAGTTCACTGCCGAGTTCGTGTCACTCTCGTTCTCCCCGTCCGGCAGATACGTTGCCATTGGGTTACGGTGCCGACGAAACTTGAAGTACGCCTATATCGTCGACAAGGAATCTCTCTGGCGAATAGGGGTCAGCTCCGGAACGTTTGACTCGATCAGCAGTCGATTCGATATCGTCGAACAGAATGGTAAGTGTGAATGATCAGATCTAGATCGTTCCAGATCACATCATTCATTTTTCCTATCTATTGATGCTGGCTCTTTTTGCTTACAATTTCAGAACGTGTCGGTCTCAAACTGTCCCTACCGAGAGATTCCCAAAACTACCTCGAAATCAATTGCATCAAATGGGCTGCCCTACCCGGCTATGGGCTCCTCGTGGGATTGAAATCGAAATTCGTTCGAATATGTCGATAGTCTTCATATTTGCCACTGTCAGTAAGGAAAACTGAAAAAACATAATTAGACCTTATCTACTAATTTTTAGTTATGAAACACTCATATGATACTCACCTGATCGTTGATCAGGACCAACAACGGCACACAAAGATATCTACCAATCTACGGGGAGTTAGAAAGACAACAATAAAGTATCGATACTGAACTGCCCGTAAAATCTAAAAATGTACTCTCACTCATTCAGTCCTCTATAAAGAAAGCAGTTTTTAAGCATTGGGAATGAAACCCTAATCATTCAATTTTTGTTTGCAAAACCAAATGGCAAATAACCGTGGCCGTATCACGTGAAGCATGTACCACCTCTTGTAACGCCACCTGATAAGAACTTCAAACCCCATTCGTACGTTCGCCTTAAGATTTCCTTCCCGATAATGATTGCAAACAAATTCAAGTTAAGGGTTTGTCTTCTTCGTCTTCGTTTGATACCTAATCACGGAGGTAGCGAGCAGCGTGTTAGGCCAGGGGTTGGAAAGGGTTTTATGGACTCGATTGCGGTAGATTGTGTAGCACGTGAAATTCGCAACATCTTGAATGTTGTGAGACGTGGTGGGTACGTGCGCCACAAACGTAACGGCAGTACGGATTGTTCCAGGGTTTTGTGTACGATATTTTTTACTCTTTCATACGCGGTTTGAAATGAACGGTTCGCTATAATACAGCCTACTACGGTTGCAGATGTTCAAATTTTTCCAATCCACGCGAATATTTCTCGCAAAAACGCTCTTTTAATCCGACCGTTGAGTAAACATTTAAAATCTTGTCCCTGTTTTGGCCGTGCCTTGAGTACTTCCAACTCCAACATTGTAGTTCTGGACGACTTTGGACGAGCGTATGATATCAATGTGCAAAGCTTTGGATAAATAGAGCAAAGATTTATTGTCTCGTATGCAGCTGTGAAGATGTTGTTTCGCTGTTCCGACAGAATGCACCAAAGGGGAACAACTGAAATGATGTTGTCCCTTATCTAACACCGGTAGAAGCAAGCTAAATTTTGTACGTTGCAATACATGCTTGGTTCTTCTATTGCGATTCATTGAGCTAGGTATTATCAACAACTAATTGCTCCGATAGCATCAATGAACTGTCTAAGATACATCCTGTTTTTGCTTCTCCATTCACCAAACAAGATACGGTTTCGGCATGATAAGTAGGACGACATGGTAGATTGCTGTAAACATATGTTCGTAATTTACAGCCACTTTGAACCTACAGCAACCAGTTGAAACAGTTGAGGACCATCTAGCTGCTTCTCATTCGAACATAATGTACACCTTTTTCAGTGTCCTTTGTTAGCACGCACCGCCCGGTCTGGGGGTGGAATCTTTCCGTGTTGACCATTTTTATTGTGGCAATTAACGGAGCCACTTTTACAGATTAAACAACTTCTACGGAGTGTCTCGGGCATTTTTTCGGGACAAACACTTCGTTAACTGTGGCTCGTGCCGGTATTCGATGTGGTCCCTTTACTCATTCGTCTGCTGAGGAGTTTATCGATCAAAGCGTCAAACTTATCGCCACTGAAGTGAATGATACGTATTTGAAATTGCTTGACGCAATTGGCAACCGCTTCCCCGGGGGCACGTGCCATCAAGAACATTCGAAAGTTAAGGCAAACGTGCAAACCTGTCGAACCATTTTTCTATTTTTTTAAATGTTGGTTCGGTGTTGTTTTAGTTTTCTTCAATTTATGGCTACTTCTCTGGACGGTTGAACCCCCTTTCGGAAAAATAAAGCAGATTGCTCCCATCCCTCAAGACGATAAAGCAAAACACGCTCCCTGTGTCGGCTGCGTCGTAACGAAATCAAGTATGACGAAGGCCACTACTTGAAATTCTCCATGGGTAGTTTATCCTCCACACCATATGCCCTTTCTGTGTCATGAGTTGGCCCTTCAAACGCCCCTCCAAAGTTATTCGTGTAGAGCCCTTTTGTTTTGTTTGTTTCCATTCAGCCCAAAATGTTTCCAATTTACATTTTCAAATCCTGTTTTGAAATACGGAAGCATGCGGACTACATGCGGTCCGATCGCTCATCGTTCACCGATCGACGACGACGCCGATCGTTTGGCATATTATTTGGGCAGCTATCGCTATCGGTCGGTCTAGTGTTTGATTCGAGATTGTATTAGATTGGTTTCCCTCTTCACGCCTTCGTATTTGAATGGAGTACTATCACTCCGCTATCTGTCTTAATTATAATGATATTGACGATAATAATTATACGCTCTGTTGGCTCCACGGATGCTTTTTGAAGTCGTCCATGTTAAAAGTATACGAACATCTTCCTTTCAATCCTTCGGCAGTACTATATCATAGACCAGCGGAAGTAAATCCTAACCGTGGGGTGACGTATCCGGTTTGGCGGCAATGCATTCGAAAACCTTTAGGTACGGAACGTTAACCTGCCCAGGGGCGGTTGAATGTGTACATAGGCGAAGTAAACAATAGCAAACCGCCAACTTGCCGTCCGACGGTCGCGGGTGGTGGCGGCAGATAAAGACCAAAGGCAGTTTCTATTGGCGGTACGGTCTAACGCCATCATCATCGTCCACCACCACAGTAACACCATCGTGGTGCTTGACGATTTTTCACTTCGGACGACAGGTCGCCTTTGCTAGGAGGTCAGTCGCGAACGGTTCCTGGACCCGTCCGGTATGTTCGCTGGTCGATGATGTGAATTCTACTCGCGAGCCTTATCCACAGCCGGTCGATCAGTCTAGTACAATTGACCATCGAACCAATGGCCACGAGCCGCTGGCCGACTTTCTGGCAAAAACTTGCGCCAAATTCGTAAACATCCCTTGAAGACAGTCGGATTCGGGAGTGTGCCACGTGGGAATAGGAATTGGGCAAATAAAACGAAACATATTCAAATACAAGTAAATAAATAGTGAAAGTTTTTACGGTTTGCGAAGCAGTATGCTGTGTGCCAAAATCAATTGTAAAGAAGAATCGATATGAATATCGATTCAACTCAGTTTAGTGCTTAAGTGATCTGAAGTGTTTCACTCATAAAGTTGATTGAAACATAGCCCTACGTGCGTATAATCTGCGTGTATCGGTTAACGCGAGTGTGAACAAATTCGTTCCGAACCCAAAAATCCTCCCAACATGGCAAACATGGCGCAAAACAAACGCTTCCGGTACGCGAACAACGCGGACAACGTGGCCTACTACCATGTGTACAAGTACAACTCGCTGCAGCGTCTAAATAGTGAGTATAGCCTTACTTTGTTGATATTGTTGTTGTTGTTTTTATGCTGATTCAGTTTTTTGGAGATTAGGGAAGAAAACAAACCTCCTACCCACCCCACAGCATACAAGGGTGAACGATTAAAACGCAACCAGCTTCCGAATGCGCGGCTTGCCCGTGAGATTTCGTTTTGGCTTTGACGGCAAAAAAGAGTATTGTAGGACAGCGACTGCAGGCCATCAGGAGACTAAATATAGTACTGATAGTGCACTGAAGCGAATCCCTTCAGAGCCGGTGGGTAAGGTGATTGTGGCGTTTGCACAGTGTCTTAGGCACAACTGATTATTTCGCTGATGCCTTGCACATGGCTGGATGTGGTAGAAAGTAGGGTTCCCTAGAGCAGGCAAGAAGGCCTATCGTTGGTTGTTTGACACGATTTGTCCCAGCAAAAGCAAAGAGGTGAATTATTGTACAATAAACCGAACAGGGACATAGCGACCGTCCCAGCCTTTTCTTCCGCTTGTGCCAATGACGCTGTAGATAATTTGTTTTATCACATGTTCCGTGCCTGATCGGGAGATGCTATACGCCTTTGACGACATGACTCGTACTCATCCGCTCAAACGTGAAACCAGCACAATCAAGACCGGGATGTATTCTTGAAGGAATTTATTAATTTCCATACAAATCTCCATACAAATATTCTCTGCGTAATATAAGCATTCGTTCGCTCGGCAACTGCTGTTGAACTTTGGAACGGAAGGAGCAGCGGTAACTTGTTGTACCGGAGACAGAATCCTGTTTTGGAGTAAATACATTTGCATATATCTGGCTTTATTGCTAGGCGCTAGTTGGTCTCGATAAATCAGGGTTATGAATAAATGAAAATGTACGTGACAATTGGGCTAGCAACTGGTAAAGAATCGATAGTCTGATTCTGAATTCAATATAAAAAAGAGGAAAGGAAATTGAATAATGTTTAATTGCAATGTTACATAATGTAAATTATATAACGTTGATTGATCAAGGGTGCTATTTAATTCGGTAGTATCTTTGCAAACTTGGCGACCGATCGGAACTCGCATGATCGATTATTTGCACATCAGCGTCTGAAGAAGCGTTTTCACTGGGTCTGGTGCTGATAAACAGTTGGCTTTTGTACTTCCCGCGTGTTGATAAGGATAATATGTAATCTTTCGTGATAAACTTCTATGTTCGTTTGGGCTAACGGTACTGAAGAAGCTGTAAACTGTAATAGCGAATTTTAATGCTGCTTGAAAGTCTTTGATTTTTGAAGTTTTGATATGACCCCAAAATACTATTGTTTGTTCATGAATGTATTGATGGTATTTATAAATCAAGGCTATGAGATACTATTAATGCTATTCTGCATTTATTCTCTTCCTTAAAAAATCGATCGTCAAATTCATTATTTGTGACACTTATTTTTATTTCTTTATACTTAAGTAATATTACTAAAAAATCTCCATCATAAATTCATGTTTCACTCTACAAATTAACTGAATTTTTAAAAAGGATTCAGGTTGTTGGTAATTCCCGGAACTGGGTTCAGCGTTCCTCTGCCGGGAGTACAGCTCTGCTCCACGCAATCTGTCATTTAATTAAAGAGACGCGAATGGGTTGATAGCCGGGTGGTAAGTGTGGGGTACACGGTGGGTGGGTTTGTTTTGAATAATACACCGAAAGCAGCACAACCCGCAATATCATCCACCACGAGACGACGAAGGAAAACGACGTGACCAATGCGCAGTGGTGGCTGAGGCAGTGCCGTCGCGACAGTGAACGAAGAATATACCACGCGCTCGGCGGACTCAGTGTGTGGCCGCGTAGTGTTATTTTCTCGCCAGGCACGAATCGTAATCAAGTTTCATGTGTATAGCACAGTTTGTGGCGGGTGTTGTGGCCGACCATGTGCTAGAATTTGTACCATTTTTTTCCCCGATGGATGCGTGAATGGTAAACAGCTGCCCACAAGGGAGCGCTAGGAAATCGGAAGGCAATCGTAAAATGGTGCAATACACCGTGGCCGTGGAAAGTGTCCGCTTGTCAGGAGATAAAGAGCAGCATACACGGCGACAAATTCGACGGGCGACGGGACAAAGCGGTAGCGAGAACGTCCAGAAACACAGCTGCACAAAGAAGCGGATAAGAATGTGTGTCCCTGCACTTGGAAGGTGTTGTTGAAGAGATTTCCCAACGACATCCAGTAAAACTTCCTCCCCAAGCTCATCATACCCTTTGGACGGATTTAATCAGCATTGCACGGAAGATTCTCGCTAATCTCCTGCGACACAGTTATTCCACCGCGCAGCGATCACTAAAAAGCAAAGGAAACACGTCGATTGATTGGAAACGATCACGAAACAGGTAGTTCTTGTTTTCTGAAATTTCCCAAAGCAACCTGCGACATCCTTTGGTACGTTTTTATTATGCAAACAGTGGTGCCACACCTCCCAGCACACGTTTCCCGCGACGTGCTGTCTCTTCCACCCCTCTGTTTCAGTTCTGAAACCACAAAGTGACTGATATAGTTGATGATAAGGTCGTGATATCGGCCTGACCAGAGGAAATTATTATCACGTTTATATTGCACCCGTGCGTATTAGGTGCCGAGCGTCGGCAACGCGGCGTGATACCAGTTCGTCGATTCCTGTTTGGAACTTGTTTTCACCTTCAATCGTACTCCCCACAGTGTCGCGGTCTACCGCGTGCTGTCTCAGTTGCAGTAGCCGATCGTTGGATGGAGTCATCTTACACAGGGTTTTGACGAAAAAGAAAAAATAACAACCACTATAAAAAGTGTTAATCCTCTTGATCGTCGCAGACAAACACTGCCTCGATAAGATGCACGATTTCGGTGAGCAAAATGAAATCCGCTCGATAGAATTATTTTGTTTTGGTTTTATAGACACAATTTCTAACAACAATATTAACCGCTTGTGTGGTGTAGGTTTTGGTTTCCTATTCTCAAATGTTTTTGTAAGCTGTTCAAACTAATTCGTCCAATAAATTCACAATTAATAATACCCAATTATTTATCCCGGTGGAAGCAACTTGATTCCTTCACGTTCAATTAATTAAATTTCGACTATTGCCATGCAGCTGGATGAGTCAAAGGCGTGGGACATAGATTGGGCCACCGTCGGCACCAGGGCACGACGAACGAGACTGTGCTCTAAGATAAAAATAAAACTCGCCTGTGTCTCCCCGATGATTAGCGTTGGCTCTCTCGTTGGCGGCAATTGAACTGCGACATGTTGCCTCATATTCCACCCGCCTAATCGGTCCATCTTCGCCCCCTTCGTAGAAAGCTCGTCCCGGATCAAGGATCCACTCCTTACTGTATCCCGGGTTGAGGTCAGCTTGTACCGGATCACGCCAGCGAGAGCACAGGTCGTGACGGGCCTATTTGGCCCGGCGATTCCGGGTTTTCTATCCGTCCCGGATCTGTGCGGTTTCATTGGCACTTGACACCGCCGTGCACTCACCCTTCCGGGGGAAGATATTTCTTCACCAACGAATTAATCTAATGATCCCATTGTTTACGAAAGTAAAGACGAGAAACATCTGCCTGATGTTGAGCATTTATCCATTTCGTGGCGTCTGTCGTGCCCTTAGTAATCTTGTTGGCGGCTTGGAGACCTGATAAAAACAGGCGTTTGGGTCAATAAATAACAACCCTCCTTGGGGGTTTGTTTATTCGGGCGAGCACTTGATGTACGTGATCATCAAACATGGACACGCGCAAATAAAGCGACCAGAATGTCGAGTAGTAGATGCAAGCAATATCGCAGAAGAAAGCGATTCGAGACACGACCCAACGACTGTTATTGACATTGAACTAGCGAAATTAAATCGATGCCCCATTTTTAGGACGAAATAAAAAAGTACCCAGCAGCATGCAACCCCGCATGTTCGCAATGTATACATATTTGCATGCTGGTTCATAAGTTGGCACCCGTTCAAGCTATAAATAATAAGTAATTCTGGTCCCGATTTGAACCGCACGGAACAATTGCAAGTTCAAGGTAAACGGGGGCGATATGTTATACATTGTGCCTGTATCTAGGGCCTGGATGCGATTGAACAATTTTGGCAAGAGCGCGATAAACAAGTCAGAAATGCCTATGGATTTTTTGTCCGAGGCACTTTTTTGTTGCTATAGGTCTGTTTTGCTAAATGGTCGATAACGGACTGAATCAACAATTTACAATTGTGATAGAAATATTTTGATGTTTTCCTTGTGAAGGTGTATTTATTTTATTTATAAGCAGACCGTTTTGCTTGAAAGGTTAACAGCAATGTTTTCATTTTCTTTCCGTCTAATGCTGTTTAATATAAAATAGCTGGATCCTGATCGGATCGGATATCACACGTATCAAATAAGTGGGAAAGTATAAACGAAGTATGCCGGGAATGTTGGCATGGAACACAACCGAGAGCAAAATTTTGAATTTTTTCGTTTATTTACGACAGGACACAATTCGCTATGATCTATCTGTTAAGGAAGAAGTGAATTTTGTGCTTTGATAGCACAAATACTTAAAATGATTCAAGTTAAATACTTCCACAATGCTTCAAAAATAAAATTCATAAAGTATAAAGTTTAAATCTCTGTAGTACAGTCATAACTTTTCAAAAAACCAAACTGCGGTGCATACTGCTAGTAATCAGCTCCACGTTATATAAGATTATTTGTGTACGTCAGTTAAATATTTAAATTTAAAGGGCAAACATTTCCATGGGGTTGCATAACGCATCCCTGAAATCTCGTCCCTGATTACAATTGGCAACACTTTGAGCAGGCTGTGAAAGCTCTCATCATTGTGCAATAGTTAAAGGTTACCGGTGGGTGTTAGTTCTACACTTCCCTGTTGTCAAGATACTTCGCAGTCACTTGTTGGACTTCCTTGGCACTGGATAACGTCGTGTACGTACTTTGTTTGTCCGTAGGTTGTCTATCCTCTTTTCACAGTAATTCAACCACTTGAGAAGTTATGTCCACGCTGAATGACTCTTGATAATGTTCTCAACGACAGCAGTAGCATTCATTCACCGAATGGGTTAGCTTGGTCCAATCGGAACTTCACTCTCTAAAGGAATTTAGGCAATGACAGGGCACTAGTATAGAGCTTTAAACCTAGCGTCATTGCGATGTGCGGGCCAATGTTCAATGTTTTATCAGCAGCTTCACTCGTGACGGAGCTCGGTGGGCCTACCAAGAGGTGGACATCACGCGATGATCATTCTGTTTAACTGAAGCGGCCCCCCATTTTGGGCTTTTGGTAAGATTAGACACATCGAGCAGAGAGTACGCGAAGTGTCTCGTATGTTAAGAGTGTCTCTGTTAGTTGAGTCGCTACCGATGATAAGGGTGTGATTTCATGCCTCGATCATGCAACCGTGATTCCAATGTTTGGTCCCGTTCTTGCGATCCGGTGAAGAAAGGAGACAGCGTTGGACGGTGCCTTTATCGGCTCGTGATGAAACAGTGTCTTTCTCCTGGAGTGATTAGACGAATTTTGCTACTAATTGCTCCGATATGGCGTCGTAACTGAAGAGGCATGAGAAACAAGCTATCAGGAACTCCGAATGTATTTTTTTCTTGCAAATATTACACCGGATTCATGAGATTGACGTAAATAGCTAACCTTGGTGAGTAATAATAACATTCCCCAAGCGGGTATTATTAGGCGAATGGTAGATTCTAGGTGCAGAAGTAATTAAACGCATCAAAGCCATCGTTAATTTACTGATAACGGATGCAGATAATGGCATAAACGTGACGACATGATCGAATAGCCTAATATACTTATCGTATTTGTAGTACAATAACATTGAAACATTTAAAAATAGGTTTACTGTTTCTGTGTAGTTTAACCGTATGAATCGTGTGTTAGTTGGAATAAAGAACAATTTTAGGATATTGAATTTGTTTAATTTTGCTCTGCCTAATAAGTGTGTTTTTTTACTTTCCCCCAAACAGAGTCTAAAAGCATGCACGGCGTCAAGCGCGTCATTGCGTTCTGCATTCTGACCGCGGTTCTACCCGCTTCACTGATCATCTTACCGCTCTACCTGCGGCACACGGTCTTCGCGGACGTCGTGTACCCGATCGCCGAATCGGACATCATCGAAATCCGCGATGGAATCTCGTCCGTGTTCTGCCAGAAGCACACGCTCCAGATGAACAGCTCGTTCAACGCGTTCCAGCTCGATCACGAGCCGGAGGTGTCGAAGAACAGGAAACACATTCGGCTGAAAAAGTCGATGACGCTGCCGGACGACACGCTCGAGTACTGGGGATTCTATCTGCTGAAGGGAGCCTCGGTCGAACTACGGGTTTGCTCGCGCTACGAGGGATCGCGCATCCTCGTGGTGAAGGGCGAACGAAATCTGCGCACCTGCGGGTTGCTCGAGCACAACCTCAATAAAATCGATAACTATCTCAACAAGGAGCACGGCCAGGTGAAGGTCACGTTCGAGTCGGCCGCAGAGTTTATCCCGTATTCGGGCGAGATGAAGGCCGATGATGCGTTGCCGGTTGGAGGGAATCATGGTAAGTGTGCTAGACATCGATAGAGATCGTAGTTGAAGTTTAGTAATTGATTGACTTTTTTTCTTTCTGTTCGTTCTGCAGGAGGTGAAGATTTAACCGACGATCAAACGGCTCCAGTTAAATCCGCACCGGTGGTGGATCAATCATACGGGTCAAAGGTTGACCGACACCACACGGGTGGGAGTAGTATCAATGAGCTGGATAAAAACAAGCGCACAGCAACGACCCATGCTTCGTCCACTCATAAGCATCATCATGCAACTACCAAGCGAATGGGACGTCCAGTATCGGTTACGACGAAAAATGTTTACCCGTCACCTGGCACTACAACCTCGACGACGACGACAACAACGACGACGACGGAAGTGCCAGCCAGCACCACGGAGAACCTGGTGAAAAAGTATCGGAACTTTCGGGCCACCGAGGCGGGCCCAGCAGATGACGAGGTAGCGTCGGTTGACAGTGGCAGCTTGCACCGGAGGCGACACAACCACAATAAAACTGGCCACCGGCAGCATGTTGGGGATGGGGCGGACATTGTTCATCCGGAAAGTGTGGAACGGTCCGAACAGCAGCCAAACAATAAGCGCCGGAAGCGACGTCGACGACGTGATCTAGTGTACGATCGCGCGATCAACCACGGTGGCACGGCGATGAACTACTCGAACAACACGTCCGACTCGGTGTCGAGCTTCGAGAATAGTCTCCTTTCCTGCTACGACGGTGACATACTGCTTGCGCACAGCTTCAATGCGACTAAATCATGCCAGAGCGTAAAGTACCTCGAGGGTACCTCGCATACCGTCACCAAGCACGAGGTGTTGTCGGATGGGTACTACTACTACATCTTCTACAGCGACAACGACTTGGTGCAGAACGACATCCACGCGATGTTCGACATCTACAAGCCGACGTTCCAGTACTCGAACATCTCCGACTCGAAGGCCTGCATCAACTCGACGCAGTGCTCGTTTCCGATCAAGTTTTGGTCGAACGAGCGGGTGATCGTGGAGGTACCGACGCGGGACGGTATCGAGCACGAGGAGGACGACATTACGCTGCTGGTATCCACGTGCCATCCGCGGATGGGGATTTACATTATCTTCCCCGTCAGCGTGCTGTTTCTCGTACTGACGTGCGCTTTTCTCTGAGCTTATTGTTTCGGGACGACCCAACTCTACCCACTAGCTCATAAAGAGTGGCTGCAGATTTATCATACACGCAGCTGCTGATTTAGTGCCATAAGATCCTACGAAGCTCAGCACATAGCACATACTCCCGGTAGATCGGATTCCATATAGTTTGAAATTTATCTACTTCAGCTCAGGATGGTGAACCTACGGTTTTGTGAAAATATTTAATCTAAGAGTACAATTTTCACATTTATTATCATTTGTTACCTTCCTAGGAATATTCATATTTGCAAAGTAGATATTTAAATCGCAAAGGAAATGAGAATGGTCAGTAAGCGTGGACTTGTGCCCAAGAAAATCAAGAATGAAATGACGGTTTAACGGTGGACAACTAATGTGCAATATAAACTCAGCCCTGACCCAAAGAATCTGCTCCACCTTATTTTTATTTTTTTTGTGGCAATAATTTCAAATCAGAGGCCAAAATTACACCGAGTACAATGAAGAACACACTTTCCATGTAATGATCTAGTGTAATATAAACATATATCGTTATACGTTGAACGTCATTTCGTGTAGGGCGGATAGAAGAACATAAGTCGAGCCTCAATAAAATATTCAGGGAACAGCTTCCAGATATGAAAGCTTTTGCAAAGCAGCGCAGGAAGTGTGATCTAAAATACGTTTAAAAATTAACTGTAAATTTTCAAATGCTTTCCTTCTTTACTGATCGTTTGCAACTCCTTGAGCGCTGTAGGACTCATTCTATTGTAGAAAGACATACATTGAAAACCACCGTTCTATTCCAATCTCGCTCGTACGTAAAGTTGCTCTTTCCTTATGGCATCTTCTTTTTTTAATTTAAAGGTTGTGATTTTATATTGAAGTAATTACATTGCTTCATTAGCGATCATGCGAGCATAAATGTAGTAGACGCTACTGGCCGATTGTAACGCAATGTGTGTGGATGTGCTGTGGGGGGCTACGACATTTATCTCACTGTTTCTTGGTTAAGATCAAAGTGTAATTCTGCTGAATAGCATATCAAACCGGTTGTATTTATGGGCACAGGCAGGATACATGATTCAATTAGCGTGATCCAGGTGAGGACCACCACGTCAGCACGTTTGTAAGGGGTTTAAGTGCGATGTCGCAATTTTATTGATTGTTGTATGTACAACAAACAAGAAAAATTGCCCATACGGTTGCAATTTGATAGGTCAGTTATGTCGAGTAGGAATGTGTTGATCGTTAATGATAAGGTAGTTAACATAATTATAACGATTACGTATAATTTACTACACGCGGGTTTTTGTCCACTAATGTAAGGATCATGGAGGCTATAAAAGAGATAAGATGTAAAATTGTAAAATAAAGGCTAAGCGATATTTTTTTTCACTTTTAAGAAAATACAATGGTTTTTCGCTGATTAATAAATACCCTTGCATGCTCTTCCGTTTTTGCATAAAGTAAACCCCGAATGAACGGTTGGTGTGAATCGGTGTGACTGTAAATAAATTGAATTTTTACCTAAGCTGGTGTATCTTTTTTATGATGTACCACCGATAATAGGCTAAACTTTGCCCAAATGATCATTCAGTATAGCCTAAAAGTATTCTTATCTAAGGAATTCGTGAATGTTCGAATTAAAACGGAAAAAATTATACTTTTTTTGAAAAGTTCTTTTTGGTCGACCTTTCTTCAGAAGCAACCCTGCACTACTGGGTGAAAATGTCAAAACATCGATCGTCCGTCAGATAGCTGTCAAGTGTCGTAAATTCGAAGCAAACTATCTCGTCTTTCGGAGCAGCCAATAATCGTGCAGACTCTTCGAGGAAAATGTCCGCAACGACTGCTGCGGCACTTGCCCACACCCGGCGGGTTTGCTCGCTGTACAAAAAGTCTCTACGCAACCTGGAATCGTGGTATGACCGAAGGTAATTCAGCGAGAAGTGCCCAAACAGGACGGAACGAGTGTACGCTGTGTTGCTTATGTAATTTGTGTCGCCGAACCAGTGTATTACTCTACTGCCTGGTGCCGTATCAAAACAATTGGTATCACAAACCTTTCCGTTTTGCTTGTAGACACATTTTCCGCTACCAGGCTACTCTGATGCGTGCACGCTTCGATCAGCACAAGAATGAGAAGGACCCGGCAAAGGTAGCCCAGCTGGTGGCGGACGGCGAGAAGGAATTATTCGAAAAACAACACTACCAACCGAAGAAGTGTAAGCACAGGCACCGTAAAGGGACCAGATCCCTAAAAAAACCATATGCAAATGAAATCTCATTCATTCGTTACAGTCCCGATGTCCCCGGGCGGTGTGGCATTCGAGCGCGAAGTGATTCCCCCAGATTGGGTCCTCGACTACTGGCACCCGCTGGAAAAGGCGCAGTTCCCCGATTACTTTGCGCGCCGCGAAAAGCGCAAGGAGGAGTACGTTGCGTGGTGGGAGAAGCAGTACGGGAAATCATCCGCCAGCGATGCCTCCCATCATTAAATCGAACGCATCGGGGCCGTCTAAACAGAAGGGAATGTATTTGTAAAAATCGAGCTAGCTTGTCACGGTGTAGAGAAACGAACGGTGGAAACACGGTAATTGAAAGTTAAAATTTGACGGTGTTTAATGTGTAGTTCAAACAACGATGACAATGGGGGAACTTCCCGTAACCATAACAAACGCAAGCCTACGTTGTAGCGAACAGGTAGAGTAGGTTTTTCGCGAACTGCACAATCTCCGATCCGCCGAGTTTGGACTGTCCGTACACGCGATCCACGAACGATATTGGGACCTCGCCGATGGTGTAGTTCAGCTGGCGCGCTCGCACTATCATTTCCATCTGGAAGACGTAACCTTTAGAGGTGCAACGCGAAATCAATTCCTTAAGCACGTCCTTCCGGTACAATCGGAACGATCCGGTTAGATCCGAAGCGTTCGGTCTCAGCAAAAGCTGCGAGAGGAAATTGGCACCACGGGAAATAAGTTTCCTCTTAAAATCCCATCCATAAACTCCACCGTCACCCTTGTAGCGCGTGCCGGATACTATATCGTAGTCGCCTTGCTTTCGCAACTCGATGAACTGTGGAATGAATTTGGGCTGCGAAGAAAAAACAGTATGAGAAACCGGTTTTCATCTTCAACGGGTGGGCTCGACTGACATCGATGGGACACAACGTACGTGATGGCTCAGGTCAGCATCCATGATAATGATGTAATCTCCAGTGGCGTGCTCTATGCCATGAATGTAGGCCGTTCCAAGCCCTAGTTTGGCCGCTCGTGGACGGAGTAGGATACGGTTTTCACCGTAGATTTTTTGCAGCTGCTTCGCAACTTCCAACGTCCCGTCCGGGCTGCCATCGTCTATGACGATCACTTCATAGTTAATTTTCCTACAAAAAAAAACAATTTGTAGTTTATTCTGGATACTTTTGTCACTAATGAATTAATACTTACGCTTCTTGCATGTACTTCACGATCAGCCAAATGATGATCGGCAGGTTTTCTCGTTCATTGTATGTTGGTAGAAGAATGGAATATTTATCTTCCGGCATATTTCCACTGATATCGTACGTTGTTTGTTGCTGCTTTCCTGATATTTGAAAAGGGAATGTGACGAAACCTGTAGAGTCGATAGAACAAATGTTTAACTAAATTGAAGAGCTTTTGAACAGACGATGTTGTTGACACATAAACAAAATCCACGTCAAATGCCTTAGGCGACGTTTTTGATATTCGTTCGATGTTTTAGAGCAGGGTTGTATCACTACCTACGAAGGAATCAATCAAATACGTCCAGTAAAAAATCAATGCCATGTACCAAGGCCGTTTATTTTTATTACATATCATTACATTTAGTCGGAAAAGAAATAAGTAAGTTCAAATCACAGTCAAAATACGTTTGGACGATTGCGGTCTAAGCAAAACATAAATAAAATAATTTATTTCACATTCAATTTGTTTGTAGCTAAATTTACAATTATATCTTGTATGTACATTTAACTAACTAAAGCAAAGTTAAGTACATACATATCTTGATTAGTAACGTGCACCTCTGTTACTTCCTTTATCAAATAGGCCTTTGTTTTTAGCTCTAGCGATGCTTCTCCCACAGCGTCCAGTATTCGGCCGACTGCATTTCCGCCAGCCGTGATACGGTTCGCTCAAAAGCGAAAGCCTCTTCTTCACCCGTGAAAATATTCGAGCTAGCGTCCGACGATTCTTTGGTGATTTTTAGATCGTCCATCAGCATTCGATGCTCGTCCGAGGTGTGCATATCGTCTGGTTTTTCATTAGAAAATAGAAACTTGTACGGTACATCCGCCGATACGACTAACTAGAATGAGAGAAAATAACATTCAGTTAAGTTTCTGATAATCATATGGACCTCATTATGAAACTTACCCTAACGCGGTTGTCATACAACGTGTCGATCAGCGTGATAAATCTTCTAGTTTGGGATTTTAGCTTTAGGTTTAGCTGCGGCACATCTCGTATGAGCACCGTGTGAAAGAATTGCGAAATTTGTAGGAAATCGCTAGCACCGTGAGGCTGCAAAGGCGAAAGAGCGTACTGAGTTAGAAACGTTTGAGAATAAATATGAAAGAATCGTCTCACCCTATCACAGAGTTCTTCAAATGTGCTATCCAGCACCTGGCCGCAGGTTTTGGCAAAAGTAATGTTCCTTCCAAAGTGCGTAAAGGTTTTTGGTCGTATCATATCATTCTCCTGGGAACAAAGCACTTTGAACAGTTTGTCCATCGAGGCGTTGGCATCTCCTAGCGATTTACTGCGATGTTGACAAAACAAAAAACAATAAAAACATATCTGCATTACAATCATGTTCAAGGTTAGCGCGGGGGTGTTGTTATGGCGCTTACTCGAAGTAGTGTTTACTTTCCCCCTTCAGTGCCGCCGTCCGGTAATCAACCCCACTATCAAGCGTCACCACGTTGCAGTGATGCTTTAGCACGCCAATGAACGGCACGAAGTTGCTTCGCTGAAGTCCGTTTTTGTAGAGATCGTCGGGGGCACGGTTACTGGTGGCTACCACAATCACGCCGTTATTGAAGAGATAAGTGAACAGCCGCTTCAAGATCATGGCATCCGCGATGTCTGTGACCTAGAGGGAAGGTCGGGTGGGCCAGGAGTAAGGAAAAAAAAACAAACAAAGTGATAAGCACAGATTAATCACGGTCAGCTGATGGGGTGGGCTTTCGCCTGCTTGCGATGCGCTTACCTGAAATTCATCGAAGCAAATCAACCATGAATCCTCGGTTATCAGCTCGGCCACCGGTTTAATTGGGTCGAACGGTTGCGGTTTACTGTTGCTAGCGTCGCGGACGTGTTTGGATTTGATATCGTGTATTTTCGTATGCACATCGGTCATGAACGAATTGAAGTGCACTCGACGTTTTCGATCAATCTAGAACGAACGGGAGGGACCACTTTGGATTACGTTGCTGCTAATGGCACCGATGTTTCCTTTCACTCACCGCACAGCAATCGTAGAACATATCCATAAGCATCGTTTTCCCCCGCCAACGCTGCCGTAAATGTAGAGTCCCTTCGGTGCGTCCACTTTCTGCGGTTTGCCAAAGCTGAACCATTTCCCTAAGCCAGTGCTCGGTTTAGGCGGGCTGTACGTTTGAATACTATCATACACTACCTGCAGTGCCTCCGTGAGTCGGTGCTGGTGGGGGTCGGGTTGAATTTCGCCTTGGTTGAGCTTCTCTTGCAACACCTCGATGGGGGTTTTGCCGAGCGCGGACACGGCCGACACGGCGGTGGCGGGGGCATTTGGGCTTAGGAACCGTACACCACAGGACACTGGACACACCGAGGAAGGACCGTGCTTCAGCAGGCAGGAAACGGATGCTTTCGTCAGGAACAACATGGTGTATACTGCAGGTAGCTGGCGCAAGGATGTGGGTCAAGTTCTTTCATATTATGTAAGGTAAAATGGTTACTAGCACTAGCACTAGCACTAGTAGGCGAGCAAACGCGGACGGCAACGACGTCAACGTTTGATCGCATGTGCGCCAGTTTGGACTTCGCGTTTTTTTTACATCATGTGACAGCTATGGCCAAGATTACTGGAACTACTGGTTGGATCACCACAGCTTTTCATGTCTCTTTACCTTGTTGGTACTGAGTCAAGATTGATGGAGCTTCTTTGGTTGCAATTTGAAATAGCTGTTGAAATATAAAGATTGCAAATAACTTGTTGGTGCCTTGGCCGATTTGAACTATAGATCCCGAAATTGTTGAATAGAAGCGCAAAAAACCTAATGATCTTTAAAAGGCAAATACATTTGTGTTAAATAAGATTTCAGAGTGGAGAGATTTTATTTAACTATGTACGAAAGAAACCGAAATCTACGAGACAAGACAGGAAAAGACAAAATAATATATTTAAAAATTATCAACTTTTTATTAGCCTTCGTCCATGGTTTTCTTGTTATGCTGGTATCAATAAACCATGTGCTCTTGTCCGTTGAAATAATGTATATTCTTTATAATTCAAATTCGATACAGTACGATTTTGATGTTCTGTTGGTAGAATTTTACTATTGAAAACGGACCATTCGTTATAAATATTGTGCTTCACTTCACAAAGTAGAAATCCTTCAAATACCGGTATTCTCAAACCTACAAATTTCCCAAAATCCATTGCCAGAGAAAAAAAAGGTTAAGCTTCATTTTTAATTAATTATTTTATTTAAAACAGACAAAACAGCTCAATAACATTTCCGTTCGAAGTATTCATGTAATCACAGTCTATGTTGGTCTCATTTCGCAAACGTGAGTTGTTGGTAGTAGAGAAATTTGTCATGAATATCGTGACGTTGCGTTGAACGAACTTTCAACACGAGCTTCGGCTTAAATTATGTATCATAAATATGATTGGGAGGAAATCTACCGAACAATGTCAAATTGGCTTCCTAAAGTAACAGATAAAAACTAGCGGAAGGATCTTCATTGAAGCCACCGGAGCCCCTCAACCTACTGGTGATAGTACTGGCCGTTGTAATCCAGCTGTGCGCGCTTCGCTTCGTCTTCGGCGTAGTTGGGATTGTTTCGGTTTTCCTGCTCGCGGCGCTCGATGCCCTTATAGATTTCTTTCAGACCCTCCTGAATGGCCAGTGGGATTGGCGGGGGCGTCGGCAGGCTGTCGCTCTCCACTCGGAATCCCTTCTCGTCGGCTGTGTATTGCACCTGAATGATTTCCCCATTGGGAGCCTCATAAGAGTAGGCCCCTTGCTGCACCAGTATACCGTTCGGATGGTCTTCGGACGCCTCTTTCAAGTAGCCCGACTCTTCGTGGACAATGTTGTTGCCAGTTTGGTAGCTGTAAAATATCGAAAGTCGAACAGCCGATGGTTATTGACAATTTCCGCACATCTTTTCAAGTTAAGTGATTTTTCTGTGCACTTACATAGTTTTATAGCTGCCATCCTCTCCCTGCTGTTTGTCGTACTTCAGGATAGGTATGAACGTGGTCGACTCGTGGTGCTCATGATGATCGTGGTGTTCGTGCTGAGGAAGTCCGTAGACCGATGCGACTAACGCTAGAACAATCTAAATAGGGAGGACAAGAAATTATTGTAATTTTGTTTTATGTTATTTTTAGTAATTCTCGGGAATCGTTGATTTGATACTACATAAAATGGAACAGCTAAGTTTTATTAAAATTAAGAGCACAGCACAACACACAAAATTAAACGATGCGCTTAAATAATACTTCAGTGACAAACTCCTAGAATATGTATAAAATTAGTAATAGTTAAATGTCACTAAAACTTGTTTCTGATGAGAGAAAGATTCGGGATAAACAGCACAACCACACTGTGTAACGGATTTTAAATCTTTCTGACAGTTTTTGATTTGTTTTCATAGTATAAAAGTATGTATTTTAAAACATTCAAACAATGAAAATAAACCACACGCTGAACGCACACTTTTGACACTCACCAAAAGCTTCATTTTTTAGGTAGCTTCTTTTGCAGCAACTGAACACAATTCTAGAGGATCACTTTGTATGCTTTGCACAACGCTATCGAATATGCACCAAATAGAAACACAAACACTCCGTGCCACAACAAATGCCACTTGTTCGAGGAAAGAAAGTGTAAAAGACACTGCACACGATCTGCCCTAGTGATAGGTCTTTATATACCGAAGTCACGGATGGGATGCTATTTCCCTCTCCTGCATCCACGCCAACCGTCCGTTCGATCCGGACCGGATAAAGATGTTGTTGGGGGAGCGTTTTTCGGTTTTCGTTTCTACGGCTCGGTCGTGCACCTCTCGCTGCATGGCATTGCTCCGTTGGGTGTTTTTGTTGCTGTTTTCTCTTTCCTCGCTAGCCTAGGCGCTAGTGTTTCCGCCTCATCCTCCCCTCAGCCCCGTCGGCTGCTGCATCTTGCGCGGGTGCCACCTTTCGGAGGCTGAGACATTCGGTTTTTCCCGCGCTATTCCACGGATGCAGCACACGGGTGGACTTAAACGGTGCAAAAACGCCCACCTGCACCGTTGCACCATCACGCGGAAGGAGATGAGTGGAGCCCGGGCAGCTAGACGAACTGGTAGAATGAAAGTGGGTGGTTGAAGTTCGGGAGGTAGTGCAGTTTCATGCCTCGTTGAATCCGAACAGTTCCTCCCCAGGGGGAGGGAAAACAGAGAGTGAGAGTGAGACACTACAATCGTGGCACAGCTTAAGCCCCATCCTTCCGTTCTTTGCATTTCGTAGGAGAATGCATTATTTTCCGCCGGGCGAGTTGTTCGTTTGGGGTCCGTTTCTTTCGGGGTTTGCGAACCTGCAGCTTCCAGCGCGAGATGAGGCTAGCGATGTTTGTCTGGTGCTGGAAAGGTTAGGATGGTGCCCTTGGTTGCAATGTAGGTTGTGCGATGTGAGGGTTTCGCTTCTGCAAGTTCTTCGCCCCTTTTGTTACCCAATTTGATTTGCGGTCGTTTAGCGCGATGTGATGAACATATGCGAGTGTTGCAATAGTGAATATATTTCATACTTGAGTAGCATTGCTTATATTTAACTTCTGTTTTGTTTTAATAATATGAATTTGAATGAAATGTGAAATAAGTTAACGAACTGAAAATCTAAGCAATAAGAAGATAATATAAAATTTGGAACATTTTTGGCATTCTATTTTTCAGGCGCCGTCTTAAGATCGGTGTGATAATTTACCATTAAACCAGTAATCTGTCCCTGTTTCGCCGGGCGAATATGACACGCAAAAGATGGAACGTAACCCCAAGGGGTGAAAAGATGAATAAGCTTAAAAAAAACCCAATCACACACACTTCCATCGAAATCGCACCGAAGCTCCACCTTTGGCGCTCTCGGTGATGCAATCCTTTTTTCCTGCGGCTCGGATTGCACAACCGCACGCTTTTCTGGCCGAAGGAAAGGAGGCTAAAGAGATCGTGTTGTCGGTCGGACGATGCTGCGCCATTATGCTGGAAGTAGTGCACGGGCAGCCGCCAAACAATTCCTAATATATCCCGGGGGTCAGCCGCTCGGATGCCGTGCGGAGCAAAAGTTCAACCCGATCCGGGGCGCCCATTCTGTCGTGCGCTGGGTGGTGGCGGTGCAGGGACCGGCGTCCGGCGAAAGGGTTTTATGATTTTCAATCAACTGACCCGACCCGACGTGGTGCATTGTGGCGATCGCGTGCGAACGATGCAAACGGTCGCAAAGTTGGAGTACATTTTCATGCAAATCGGAAATCGGGTTCGTCACTTTACCGCTGATCGAGCTCTCCCGTTTTTTTTCGCCCCATCGGTTTTGAGCTGCATTGTGGAGCGGGAGAGCTGCATTGAGCGATGCGAAAGCATGTTGCAGATTAGTTAAATGAGTCGAGATTTAGCTTAGGGAGGTAGTAAATAGTGGTAGATGTTTTATTTGCGTCGCTCTATGACGGACGTTCTTGTCGTGCTTAACGTGCTCAGTTAAGGAGATAATTTCAAATTGTTTCTCCATGTTTTGTTTTTTGTAAGTGTATTTTAGTGTAATTGGATTGTAGATTTGCAAGATGCTAATATTTTAATGAGAAGTTATCCATGAATAAAAACATGATCTTGCCTTCCTTCTTCAGGACGACGGTGCACGTCAAATAACCGATCATCCGATCGTTGACTCTACGAATCATTATGTTTGTGCATGAGTCTTCCACCGTCTCCAGCATTCCACTCTCGCTCAAACCATCACCACCGATGGTGAGCGTTTCCGAAGCATTCGGAAGTGATTTCTTGCGCAGCAGGAGAGTGTCGATCGATTGCATAATGTCTGGTATTTTTCGTGTCGTGCATCCTCCATCGGACGTAGGACGTCCCATCAGAGGGTTTCCTATTGTGCGTGCTCTCTTCCGGCGACCTGATCGACTGATGGTGCTGTTGGCACGTTATCATTAAAGCATTAGATCATTTGTTTTTTAAATGTACTTCCTCGCGATCGTGTGCGTATGAGATGAAAATGTTGCTGCATATGGTAAACAATGGCCATTGAGGAATAGAAGTGAGAAGTAGAGGGGACGATTTGTACTGGCCACTTTGAAAAAGGCATTAGATAACCGATCGCAATCGAGGGATGATTGAATTGTTCATATTTTGGAGGGATAGACATATCAAAAGATCATATTTTATTGTTTGTTTTAACATTCTCACTTTCTGTGGAAAACGATGGCCTCAAAAGAAATAAAATCGAGGGCAATACTATTTCGTTTTAAAATTTTATTTATGACTCAAAATGGCCGGTAAGAAATAGACGTATGTACATGCTCGCTGGAGATGAAGATTGAAGAACATCGGCTGTGCTTAGTGCAGCTCGGTGTTCGGACTTAGGCGCTGGGAGCCACTGGAAGATGGTCCGCTTGCGGCTGGAATCCATTCTCGTCCGCGATGTACCTGGGGAATACAAATGGGAGCACGAGACGGGGTGGAGATATTAGTCCTCTGGCGTTACCACACGGAAGCTCGTGGTCTATTGGTTACGGTGGGTCGGCTTTTGACACTATCACTTTTTTATGTAATCCGTAGCGTCTCACGAGCTGGCCGGAATCGAACTGTTTTGCTTTTGCCATAGGAGCCCCTCCCATTTGCACATACCTCAACGTGTAGACCTGACCGTCTGGGGCGGTGTACTGGAACGAGCCGGTCTGGACCGACACCTGCACGTCCTCCTCGCCAACCTGACGTCCGGTCTCATCCAGCTTGGGCACCTTGATCGACTTAATGGTTCCCTGATCTTCAACCTTGATTCCGTTCGCCGACTCGTAGCTGCAAAGGGGGTGAGAGTAAAGCAAAACCAGAAGGGCTGTAGCACTCCACTGGGTAGGTTTTCCCTTCGTCTGTTTTGTTTGTCGCGACACTTACGCATAGTTGAAGGAACCGTCCGGCTGCACGTCGGAGGTTTGGCTCACGATCGCCGCTTGGGCGTCACTATCGGCCGGTGCCGGCGCACCGTACACGGCCGCAACCGTCGCCAGAACTACCAGAGCGCACAGGGTATTCATTTTGAGGCGTTCGAATTGATGCACTTTGCAACTTAGAAGGCACGCAAGTTGGGGGTTTCGTGTCACTGTTTGGCACCTGAGCGTTTTAGATAGCACGATGGCACTGACGATATTACCTAGCGCCCGATAGGCTTTTATACAGCCTAGATGATCTGATTGTGTTTGCACTAGCCATCTCCAGCGGCCGAATCTGCGCCGGTTCGAGGCGCGAAGGTGCGCGTCTGCGCGAGAAGAAGCTGGGATTTTGTTTAATTTTCGTCATTTAGTACATATTTGGCAAGATCTGGTGTTTGCACTGACCTCCTACCACCGGGTGGTAGCGCTAAGGGGATGGCTAGGTAGTGTGTAAGGGTGGAGCAGGGTGGGAGGAGGTTGTAGCGCCCTCTCCAATCACGCTGCGGATGAACGTGAATGAATATGTCACCTCACCCGAAAACGGTTGAAGACTATGCACGAGCGAAGAAAAATGTTGGTGTCGAAAAATTTCAATACTCGGGAACTTCTTCGTTTGGTGTATTTGCAGTCGGTGATGCCAACAGCACATTACCATATGCTGAGCATGCACATTTTTGACCTTCTTTGTCAAAGCCAATCTTCATGGACGGTGCTGGGGTGAGATGAAGAGAATGTAAGCAGCAAGCGTCCATGGTGGTAATGTACACAAGCGAGCTCAAGATGCATGAAATTGGCACGACGATTTTCAATTTGCAGCTCAAGGCCATTCCTATTTGTTTGTTCTTTTCCGGGAAAATCCATGAATTTGATCCACCGCTTTCGGTGGAATGTGTAAAGCTTTCTCAAGTGAATTGTGGGTGGAATAATTAAAATTTTGATTAAAGACAACCGGTTTTAAATGGACTACAACCTGATTTTTGACGAACAATAAATCATACCGAAAAGGAAGAAACGCTTGGAAAAGATTATTGACATAGAGATGACATAGAGAGTTACAGCATAATTTTTCAAAATTATCAAGACCATCGAATGAGTACAATTTAATCGCGAACATGTTTGTACACAATAAAAAGAGGTGCTATAATATACAAATATGAAGCCAAAACATAACAATACTACACCGTGAAGTGAATGTAAATAAGGAAATATTACAAAGAAACATTGATTTAATAGTTTAATATATAACTTCAAGAAACTCCATAGAAAAATTGTTTTCGCAAATTTTCCCAAAATGAGTTTGACCACGAAATGTTAGACACATCGACTCTTTGATAGAGACGCGCGTGATGAGCTTTAATGAAATCAGCACGAACCAAGACGCGAAAGAATATCCTAAGACAAGGTTCTAATTATTACATGCGTGCGTTAGATCCTGATACGTTTTCGTGGGGCTTCGTTCTATTTTTGTTTCAAGGAATTTTCCATCATCGTTTCAAAATTATCGTACGTTGGTCGCTCACCTATAGTTTTGTTAACAGAAATATAGTTTACCTGAGAGTTGATCCTGACGAAAATCGTACAATGGTACCATTCTTAGACAAAGCCGCGTGAAGTTACTCAAACGAAAAGATGCACAATGTTATTGTTCGCGTTGTTGTGAAATCCAAAACAGCCTCTCCGGACGGTAAGGCTCAAGCTCGGCCTGGAGGGTGTGTTTGACCAAAAAGTCGAACTGTGCAGGGAAGCTACCAGTTTCGTGCTGATCGGGGTAAATCTAGGTGGTGAATCTCTACAACGGCACCCCTACAGAAAACCTAAGGTGGGCCAAACTGCCGGTTAGTAGACCAGGCTGCTTGATGGTTGCGGTCTGTGTCGGTGGTTTTCGGCGCAAAAGTCGAGCAGTATGTTTTTTTTCTTGTGCTGTACTTCTCGTAGGTCGCAATGCCAAGACAGAGGGGAAAGAAGCACGCGCAACTACACGAGTCTATTAATTGGGCTCGGTTGGGGCACGCCAAACCCAGCCGGCTGCCCTGGATTGTGTCTCAGGTTTCCGCTCGCGCGTCGTTGGGCCGTTGGAAAATCAAAAAAGAAATAGCAAAATGATTCAGCGACTGCACAGAGTGCCGGGGTAACCACCGGGTCAGGCGGGAGAGGCCTTAAGCCTCTGGAGTCGGCCAGCCAGATCGTAGGGAAGGCTCGGGTTGGAGAAAAAAAGATCATTGCGCACACGAGCACGGTGCCATTTGTCGGCTGCACGCCTGGGAGGGCGTTACTGAGTATCCCTCGATCGCCCGACCGACCGACCGACCGACCGACTGACACTGCAAGAGCCCCGGTTTGGGGTTATGTTTTTCACCGCTCGTGGTGGGCTCGTGGGCTCGGATTCTACTGCGCCGTTGCGCCACACACTTTCGCCAGCCCGAACTCCGAACCAGCCGGCGTCTGCAGCATCCCAGCTATAAAAGCCCACCGTTCTGCCATTCTTGGGCGCAGTTTGCCAGCGGTCCTGTCCTGTCGTCATCGTTCATCATAACTCAGGAGCGAAACCCCTGGTGCGGCAGAGTGCGCGTGATCTCACAGCAGACATAGATTTTTTCGTGAACTGGACTGGGGTACATCACCGTGAGGGCATAATGTTGAAGTTGGTCGTCTTGTTGGCCGTGTGCAGTGTGATCGGGGCACAAAAGCAGCAGCAGCAGCAGTTGCATCAGCAGCAGCATCAGCAGCAACCGAACTCCTTGAACCGGTACAAGGAAATACCGATCGTTAACCTGGAGAACGTGCTCGAGGTGGACGGCAAGTTTCGGTACAGCTACGAGGGTGGTGATGGTACCCGGGCGGCCCAGGATGGTCAGCAGATCGTCGTAAACAATCAGGTCGGCACCGCTTCCCAGGGGCAGTACACCTACCAGGTAAAACGAACAGCTTAATGGTACTCCTGGGATGTTACCTTCCATTGAACAACAATCATTTTGCATTTCCTCCAGGGTGACGATGGAAAAACGTACTCCGTGTCGTACATTGCCGACGAAAATGGGTACCGTCCGATCGGCGATCATCTGCCGACGCCCCCGCCGGTGCCACCGCCGATCGCCCGTGCCCTCGCCCATCTGGCAACACTGCCGCCACCGAAGGAAAATGGCCGCAAATTTTAGAGCGGGTCCACCTCGACCCGGCTCTAACTGTTCCTCGTGGAGATACTAAGAGACGTGTGTGATAAATTGGCGGAATAAAAGCATCTCTATACCTTTTTTAAACAATTAACTTTGCAGAAGTATGTTAGATAAAAAAGATCTCAATATTCAGATGCATGTCCTTTGCGATCGTTCGATTACAGCCCTAGTACTTGAGCTCATTACGACTAAATGGGTTTGTTGAAGCGATTTGTTAAAATTCCATACAAAACGTAAACAGGAGTTTACATCGCCTCGTTTTTTATCCGTGTCGTCATTCGACGAGTCGCCTAGCGTAGTTTTAACACGTCAACAAGCTCATGAAGGCAATTGTTGTTTACTTTTTGTATGGAATTTCGTTGAGTTGTTAAGTCGGAATTACCTCATTAATCCCATCGGGGATCCCACATGGAATGATTCTATTTGAATTTTTGTGTGAAGTCAACAGTAGGGAACAAATTTGATTTAGCATGCGAACTTTATTACGCGCTTGACTTTCATTGCTTAACCGTAGGAGAATAAAGCTAGGACTCAGTGTGTCGTGGACACGGCACGGTACATTAGAGGGGTGCTGCGTTAAGGTCCGTTTGGATGGCGCTGAGTATTGTCCGGCCGGAAAAGGATGGCGAGCAAATGGTCACTTCTTCCGCCGGCCGAAGCTGAAGTCGAAGATGCCGGTAGTTCCCTGGTGTGGTCCCTAGCGTCGCCGGTTGGCCGGTGGCAGGCTGGCCAGATAGTCCAGCGCCTTCTGGATCTGGGGCGGGATGGGAGGCGGGGTCGGGAGGTGCGCGCCGGACGGCTGGAAGCCGTTCTCGTCGTCGGCTGTGTAGGTGAGCTCGATCAGGCTGCCGTCGGGGGCGTTGTAGCTGATCGAGCCGGCCGCCACGATTACGTCGCTGGTGTCCGGACTGTTCGCCCGCTTGAGGGTTCCCGTTTCCTGACCTCGGATACCGTTGGCCGTTTCGTAACTACGTGTGTCGTGTGTGGAAGAGAAAGCGAATGGAGCGCATGTGAGAACGAGTAAAAGGGAAAGGAGAATGAAATCGAGAGTTCGAAAAGCAACCGGGGCGGTACAATGTTGCACATCTTCAAACTCCCACCGTGAGGGGTGGTGGGATGCCGTGACGTACGTCTGGAGGTAGGTTCGGTATGCTAATAAAGTGTGGCCGGTACTTGTTGGTGGGGGGTTGAGGAGCGCGGGGCGTTTGTTTGCTGCTCGAATGATCTTCGCGCCATTGAAACATGCTAATCTCTTGCCGATCGCCTATGCTGCATCGCACGCTCGACGTAAGAGTGCCGGGAAGAGGGGTTTTTTTCTTGTGTCCAACCATTTTGCACCCTCTCGTGGCGGATGGAGTTTTGTTATTGTTATCACCATCGCAGTTACAATGGGCGAGATCGTAGGGGCCGTCCGGTGGGTTACGATCTTCAATTACACGGTAATCAAATCTTCAATTAACCACTAATTGCTGCACACCGCTCGGACCGGTGCGATTTCCGCGGAAATTCCAAATGCAAAGAAGGTACGAGAATTGTTTGGGAACTGCGAGAGAGGTTCCGATAAACGCATGTAACAGCTGAGTCGGCCATCGGCTATCGTTTTTTCGCGAAAAGTTTGTACAGGATATGGAAATTTTCGTGGTCGCATAACATTATGATTGTTTTACCCTTGGGTCTAACAATTGGTGAGATTTTTCTGAATTTATTCTCCCTAGCTGAAAAGGGAAATGTTTGGCGGTAGAACCACCTACCTGTACTGGTACGTTCCGTCCGGATCGATGACGTTGTCTTGCTGGATGATTTCTGCCTCGGCGTCCGATTTTTGCGGGGCGGCCAAGGTGAGGGTGGCACAAGCAATGAGGAGGAAAATTTCCTGCGGAAAGAAAGGAACCAATTGAATACCAAAAGAAATTACTAAATTAACGTTTAGAGTTTTAATAAAATTTGCCATCACTGAACAATCAAAGATCGTTAGATTGTGAAAGGCAACTGAATTATGTTTTGGCGAACGTAAACAAAACCTCACTCATACTTTACTGCTTAAAGCGGCGTAGTAGGAGGTAAAACAATACTTAAAAACAACACCTTCCCGTCATTTGCGATATTTGTTTCTTCACGTCACTACTTCCGTCAATTTTAATTTTTCTTGCGAAACAAAACAGACAAAGAAGATAAAAATCGCACACCATCGCGACGAGTTTCCTTACGGGGTTGGGCGTGCAAATTTGGCTACTCCACTTCGGCACTGAACTTCCTTCCCGAGCGTTTCATAATTACCATAGACCGTAGACGTGAAAGACGTCCGACCAAAAACGTTGCCCGATGTAACAACGATACAAGCGATTCGTAATTATGGCGGTATGGATCGGCGCACACCATCACAGGTGAGATAATTTCACGCGTTCGTGCATTTCACTTTCGATTCAGTTCTGGCCGGTGCTCTGTTGTGTTGTGTTTGGGATTTGTGCTGCAATTTCCGGCCCCCCATCCGGACGGATGTGCCGATTGATTGACCTTTCATCGGAAGTCCGGAGAGCGTCTGGGAATACTTACACACTTCATTATGGCGGTGGGAAGAGATGGCTACGCGAAGAAAACACTGCACTGCACTTTCGTACTACACAGATGCTGCTGTTGCTGCTGCTCATGCACTTCCAGTAGCTGATAGGAGAAACTAATGAAAGAATGGAAGAACTGCCTACTGTATTTATAGATGCATTGCGCCCGCGGCTTGCCATTCTTACCACCATGTGGGGAACATTTGTGCAGTAATGCATTATACTAGCGGCTGCTTTCTCGCTTGCTCGCTCGTACCGAACGCTGGTGCGTCTGGTCTGGTGGGTGAATAAATTTGAAGGTAACCATTTAGAGCTGGAGAACTTCTCCGACACCTTCACTCCGATCCCTACGAAGCCGGTGACGTTGGGTTAGCCATCATTCATGCATCAAGCAATGTAATATACAAATGTAATCATTTTAAGACGCGTCCCCCCTCGATGGGTGGCGAGAAGCATTTGACTGCGTTGGTGCAGGATTACCGGCTGCATGATTTAACACCTTGACGCATTGATGGAAGGTGGTTTGATTGAAAACACTGCAAAGCTAGAGAATTTATCAATACTTGAAGCATTTGATGTGAGAAACAGCTCGATCAATAGTGTGGATTGATTGAATTTAAATATGAAGAAGTATTATTTTGCTGTAGGATTATTTGGAGCGTTATGGTAAAAGCCACATTTTTATCATTTTCTTTAGTAATTTATTTATGTTTAGTTTACGAAACTGGTTTTTGATATTTTTTTGTACAGAAAAGCTTACGCACCAAAGAATCACCATTATTGAAAAGGATTCATATTTAATTTTATGCATAAATGTAGAACTTTCTGTCATTCAGTCTACGGAGCGTAACATCTCGCGCCAAAGAACTATCCTGCTGGTCGTAAAATTGTCGAGAATAAATTAGCATCTTCCCTTCACTCGGTTAAAGGGGAGCAGTTGCATATTTACGCATTGAAATTATCATCATCATCATCGACGTCAGTTTTTGTCTAACGATCACGTGACGCTTGGTTCCTTTAAGGCGCTCTGGCAAAGGCTGGGGGGCTTTCCAGTACAGTACGCTCCGATGGGATTGTATGAAGGCTTGGTGTGTGCTAACACATAGGTTCACCAGCTATCCCGCATGTGTGCAGGGTAGGTCAGGGAAGGTGTAGAACGCATGATTAATTTTTCACCTAATGCAACGCGGTGACAATTTGTCGACCCGGAGACGCATCGACGAGACGGGTGCGCCGCGGGTGCGTTTTAGCGGTTGACATTTAAATATCGACAGCTACACGGTGGATCGCGGATCAACGTGCATGACTTCGCTCGAGGAGTGCATCCGCTGGTGTACTGATGGATGAAATGGAAAGCATTCTTCGTGTAAAGTGGAGTGATGCATGGCATGAGGAAGAAGTGTTGCCTTGTCTGAAGATGTAACAAATGTTTCGTTTACTTAAGAAAACTGTTGAATGGTGCAATGTTTCAAACTAGGTTCACAATAATTTGACTCATAGATGTAAAGATTTTATCGTTTATCCTCGACGGTTTCTATCCTTTTTTATAATACAACCTTCTTCAATAACTCTCTCAAGCTAACTCCTTGCTAATTCTCACTCTACTTCCTTGATCCATCCTTTATATAGTCTAACCTATCTCTATTACAATGTTTACTATGATTCCAACGCCGTCTCTTCTTTACACCTAACTCACACGGCCTTTCCTGATAATTTCTTCCGCCCCGGAAGACCTATTCTTATGTTGTAAACAATTATTGAGTTAACTCCTACCCGCACGGCCTTTCCTGACTATTCTCTTCCGAACCCGGAAGACCTACATTTGATTATCTTTTCATATGACTTGCGGCTGTTTCTGTTTTACTTGGTCCTTCACCGCTGATTTTCTCAACTGTATATCACGGAACACGGAAAGCTGAGGCCACGAATCTACTAAAACTGGCCGGACTATTGCACAATCCAAACGGTGTCTTCAGGAACTCGTAGTGTCCATCGCATGTAACGAAACCGGTGTATTTTCTGCTTGCTTCTTCTATAGGCACATGGAAGAAAGAATTCTTCAAATCCAATGTAGTGAAAATTTTTGCATCCTTCAATTGATCCACTTGATCTTCTATGTTTTTCATCGGAAAACAGTCTCTAACCATTTTCTTGTTCAACTTGCGGTAATCAACACATACGCGTAACGTTCCGTTCTTTTTTGGTGCCAAAGTGACAGGACTTGCATACTCACTGTGACTCTCTCTGATTATACCCGCTTGAAGCCACTCCGTTATAGTTTTTTCTAACACTTCCTTCTCGCGCGGTGCAAAACGTCTTGGTTGAAAACGGATGGGTTCATCATCAGTTAATACTATTCTTGTTTCAACTGGACTTTGCACATTTTCACTAGGATGGTAATCGTCAATGATTTTTTTAATTTCTCCAGAATATTTTGGTGCCACGTCAATTTCACTTTGTTCGTCCACCACAATATTGAAGATGTTACCTTGAGTGTCGAATTCCTTTTCTCGCGGGGTGATTTTAATTCCTTCTGACGATATTTTCGCTTCAAACAAACTTAAACATGTTCGACCAAGGATAGCTTCGCACGACATACAATCATTGGGCACAACGTAGAATTGTACATCTTTGTAGTCTGCCCCGTCTAAATGGATGTTTGTTGTAATCGTTCCAATGGAGTTTACTTTGTTACCTCCTCCTCTGAAGCTGGTAGTGGTATACTTTAGTGCTGGCTTTCCTATTTTGCGGTGTGATTCAATACTAAGGATGTTGTAGAAACTTCCGCTATCGAAAAGGGTGTTTAATTTTACATCCCCTACCTTCATCGAAATCCACTCATCATTCTTGGTATCGATTGTTTGTACTTCCTTCTTTTGGCACTGATTTGCACGGTGTCCATATTCACGACAGTTATAGCACTTGGGACTTCTATCAACACGCCGCGAACATTGGATTGCTAAATGTCCGAGCATTCCACAGTTGAAGCATCGACGTATTCGCTCGTCATTCTTCATAGTCCTCTTATCGATTGGCTTTCTCATATCTTGGAAATTCTTGCTCTGTTCAATTGGCTGCCGTTGTGCACACTCCGATGTCTTCTGTGCCCGTTCCATCAAGAGAAGTTTCCTCTTAAGTTCTTGCACTGTTTCGGCTTCGTATAACATAGCTCGTACATGTGGGTCAGAGGTCACTCCATTTGCAATATATTCGCACAAACTGCTCTCGTCTAAACTAATGGTTCTCGCCAGTTGTTGCATTCCATAGACGAATTCTAAAACTCCTTCATTACTCTTAATGCGCCGAGCTTCAAGTTCTTTATGCACGTCTCGAGGTCGCACCACCACGCCAAATTCGCCTAGTGATTCTTTCTTTAATTTTGAGAACGTTGTGACACCGGAAAGTGTTCTCAAAAAGCTTCGCGCCGTCCCCACGAGTTTTTTTCGACACATTATAAAGAGTTGTTGGTTATTCCACCCAGCCATCCGACCGACATCTTCTAAATCATTTAACCAAATCGCGATATTCTGCGTTCGTTCTCCACCGAATTCTTCGACACTATCTTCGCTATCACGTATAGAGAAGGAATTGACGTACATAGTACGTTGTGCGACATCCTCATCCTCCTGGTCCTCGTTTGGTTCTAAATTAATTGTTTCTTCGTTAGGCTGAATTGAACTATTCGGGATCAGTTCTGCATCGTCCATACCAGCCTCAAATAAGCGGGTTGCCAAATCTTCTTTACGTCCGTTTGTTGCTAATCTTGCCGCCTTACACTTTCGCATCAATTCTGAACGAGAATAGTTTTCCATCAACTGAGTGACTTCCATATCGACGATGATCCGATTCCAGGGTATAGCACGTAATCTTCAGCGTACAGCGCACACAGCGCAATCTATAGCACACCTAGTGCCAAACTTCACCACAGCGCACACAGCGCAATCTACGGCGCACACAGCGCAAACCAAAGCACACCTAGTGCTAAACTACTCCTCATTCACGACGATTCACGGAAGTCTTCAGACCCGGTAGAGTTCTTCCTTCAATCTCCAACGAAAAATATTCAAGGCCCTTTATTCCAAAATCGACGGCTTCTTTTAGGTTGAGCCCCCATGTAAGGATTTTATTTCGCTTATCCTCGACGGTTTCTATCCTTCTTTATAATACAACCTTCTTCAATAACTCTCTCAAGCTAACTCTTTGCTAATTCTCACTTTACTTCCTTGATCCATCCTTTATATAGTCTAACCTATCTCTATTACAATGTTTACTATGATTCCAACGCCGTCTCTTCTTTACACCTAACTCACATAGATTTGAATGCAAAGCATAATATTTCGAAAAAGGAATTAAAATTGTGCGTTGCATGTGTAATTAAAAGCTAAAACTAAATCATTTTTGCTGCCAAACTGTATACTCTTTGACGTATAATTTTATTAAGATAATGAAGGCTTTTGCTGCGTATTGCGTAGAATACTTTGCGGAAATTAGTTCATTAAGTTATTATGTTCGTGCATTTGTTTAGAACTTCCAAAATTTCTTCAATAAAAGAACAATTTATTGATTATCGCGCCCCAAAAATGAGGTACATTCTATTTACATTTGTTTTGTATTGTTGTTTTACCCTTCGAAAGTGTATCTACTATCTTCTCATGCAACTTCTATACCAACTTGCATTCAACACCAAAGCTCAACATACGCGCATCCAATGGAAAGCTTTCATCGCTTGTCTTAGCGTTCAAATCTTTCGTTGTCTACCGAGCGATGTTTTATGTAAATCGCGATGGATCGTATATTGAAGATTTTGCATGCGTTATTAGACGACAACCCTATCGACATCGATAAGGGAATATGGACGATATTGTACAGGCACTGGAGGCGAGCGGAACAGCCTCGAAAGAAACATATTTTATCCTGTCCACCATTACCACAAATCATTCTTACGGCAACGGACGTATCGCGTTTAGCATCGTCTTACATCGGGCTTAAATGAAACCGAACCCATACGTTTAATCGTGTGGATTTGGAGGGTCGTATAATTCCATTAGCCGCACCTGTGATGTGTCTATAGATAAGGTATCCTCTATGTGGCCCATGATAGCGCTAAACTGAGAGGTGTAGAGCGAAAAATTGATCTCTAGCACGCCTCAAGGAAATAGTCTTGGGCACTTTGGAAAATTACAGAAACTTTGCGATGAACTAATTGTATGGTCAATTTAAAGTTTAGAAGAAATTCTTCAGTTAGCTTTAATCCATCCATATTGCCTAATTTGGTTCTTCCCAATCTTTCTAAAGTTCCATTGAGACGTTCCTTAAAGACCTGCGTTAGGTGATGTAATATTGAACTCGATGACATTTCAGCCTGCAGCGAGTTATAAAAATGTATATGGCAGCTCGTTCTGCTCGATTTTGTGATGCATCGGTGACGAACGATTTCCCATTGCCAAACCCATAAAATTCCATTCATTCCCTCTGGTGTGTGATAGCGCGCAGCTCGCCGCCGCCGTGAGTGAAGAAGTCATAAAGGCAGATAAGGTTTTTGCATGTTTGTTTCTTTGGTTTTGTTGTTTGTTCAACCGATGAAAATGAAAGTGATCTCGTCGAACGCGCGAGATTTGTCAGTTGGCGAAGCGGCACACTCGAAACCCGGCAGTCGCTCGTCGCACTCCGATGACATTCAACTTGGAATCGTGCCGATGCTTGTTTGCCCTTTTTATTTCGCTGGTTTCAAGTTCGTCGTCAAAACTGGATGAGCACGCTCTGCTCATCCTGTTGGAGTCGCGAACTATTTTCGGCCCAACTAGAAGGCAGTAGGCGGATCTGGTTAGATGTTGTCCCGGGAACTGGTTCCGGAAGCGAACGTGTCTGCGAAAACTTACACACAACTCCTTATGTCCACGAAGACGAAGCAGGAGGAGTAGTCCAGCGGGTAGGTCGGGAAGAGGCACCTCTCGGTTGGATCATTTCGAATCATTTTATCGTTTTCGCTCCGATTTGAATACCGATCCGGTGTAGGTCATCCGGATGGTCAACATATCAATTGGCCAGCGCCAGATGAATCGACCGGCTGGCAGGGAGTGCCAATCGCAGACCTTAAGAGCACCTTCGCTTCTGGGCGGAGAGTGACAAGAATCGGTCCGCCGTCGTGATCGCGATTGCACCACGTATTTGTTAACCGTCAAAATGCTCACGAGGTGACCCGGCCTGATAAAACAAAGCGGAGCAGAAGCTTCGCAGACGCTGCTGGAAACGAGTTCGGAGCGAGCTGGTCGGATCGCTGACTGGCTAGGCCGAGGTATTTGCATATTTTGCTGCCAGCGACGAAATTCCAAGATCGGGCTGCCGTCGGTTGAAAGTGAGGACGGTATTGCGCCGGTCGAATGTTGCCTTGGCTGCCTAGAACCAGTGCGAGCATCTTTCGGCGAGGCCTCCGGGCGAAAATGATGCCCCCGGTCGAAATTTGCATACGGAACTGCACAAATTTGCGATGGATCGGAGACCCTGGAACTTGCCTCCCGCGAAACGGGGGAGTCGTCATCATTCCATTGCTGGGACCTGTTTCTATTTCCTTCGCGAATCGATTTTATTTTGATCGAGCGCGTTGCTTTAAATGTGTGGCCAGTTTTTCCGGTTTCCAGCAATTGGTGCCTTTTTTCGGGGGGTTATATGATGGGGGGTAACCTTTTTCTCTCGTGTGCTACCGCTTAGAGGTCGCGCTCGCTCAAAGAAAGACGAATCCAACCCCTGGAGTTGATGAGATTCTGCCACGGTCTGAGAAGTGTGGCTAATTAACGGATCGATGACGGATTCTAGCACCGATAGCGGGTGTGTACGGGCTGGGACGGGTTTCGGCACCCTCGACGGGGGGTAGTTACCCGCGAGCAGGATGTGGAAAATCGATCGATGTCGCCCGCTTTCCCATTAACGTCCATCCCTGTGCGTGGCCTGTCAGGGCGATCAGATTCGTTATTTATGCCTCGTCTTAAAATGGTAATTCTTTTTCTGCATAGTTTTAGCGGAGCCTCTGCAAAATGGTATAATTTTAGCGCACTATTTTCCCCGCATCTTTGATCTCCTATCCATTGAATATAGATTTTAGTTTCAAGTCACTTCAGCATTCCTCTAGTCCGACATGTTGATTAGTTTTTATTTGCCGGTTGTGACCTTCGAAAGTTGAAAAAATTAATCAATGTTTGAATATATAATTGGCTTAAGTTCTTAACACGAGGTGAGGCTACTCGTGGAATTAAGGAAAGTTGTGAAATTAAATTAATTATTATAGTCACCGAAGCCAAAATAAAAACTTCCTTTTTCAGGTTCCACTGATTTACGAAAAATAAGTTCTCAGTAAATTATTTTAAAATACATCTGTAGAACTTTGATAAAACAGTCTTTTGTCATAATAGCATGAATTACTATTGCAGGTTAAGTGGTCTATAAACTTTGGTCAGCTAAAGTTCAAACTGTGAAGACTGTTAAACCAACAGTCGACCGCTTTGTTTATCCTATGCAGCTTGTTTGAAACATTTCAGTTCATTTATTGCCTCAGTTTTATCATCCTTTGCGTAGGACGACTATCGGGACGGCAGATAAACATACGGTGAACTAAAAAAGCGCGCCGCTATAAAACCGGCCAACTGGTTGAGTGGTTGATAGCTACTACCACCACTAGATGGATGAAACCGGGTGTTCTCATGTCATTGTCACTGGCAGACAGGACCTCAATCTTCAATGCGGCGCCGTCAACGGTCAACGGTCAACGCGAGACTCTTAGGACCTGCTTATCCCATCTCCTCTAGATTATTTTCTTCTTTTGGAGCCCCGTCTCGCGTTTCGGGACAGTTGCCGGCTTTGCGTTACTCGTTATGAGTTTGACGCTTCGATACATTTTTGCAGGTGCATGCGAATGTTTGCAACCGAGTTGGATCGACCGAAAATTAGCGGAGCGCTCCCAGAAAGCGGTTTTGCACAGCGCCAAGGCGAATGTGTGCAGAATGTCACCGCGCGCCGATGCATATATTTTGTTCGTTTATTTGTTCGCTTTTCGTTGGGCAGGCCTATTCCCATGACAAACGGGGAGGATTCTTTCACTTATCGCACAAAAAGGAAGGCTTAGGAATCGAGGCGACCCGGATGAAGAGCCACCAAACACGTTTCGTTGTTATTCTGTGGAACTACTCAACCGTGCTGTTCTTGTATCGTTGCTAAGAACAGTGTGGAATAAGAATAAACGGTTATAACCCACAATTCTGGAACTAACTTATTTATTTTGTTAAACTAGCGTGTTTAAAATAATTCAATCAGATATTTTGATTTGATTGCTAAAATTTGGAACTTTCGTTAGTAATTTTAGGTTTGTTTAGCATGTTCGAATCGTCAAAATTCAATTAATTTACATATCAAATTTTCAGTACTTCCTGTTCACCTGTATCACCTGTTCAACGTTTTGAAAAGTTTGTGTTTATTGGTTGTTGGCAACGATTTCACGTAACAAATGTTACACATGTTTCCAATGTCATCCGGCCCTATACGGATATCGGTAAATCTATCGATTTTTGCACAATTGCTTCACCTTATCCTAAATTTGGAAGAGCGGTATCACTTGACGACCGAAGCTCATCGCGCTAAAATGAAGCAACCGTGTCCCAAGCGTAGAGTTCAACGTAGTGTCCAGTCCAGCCACCCCAAACCGGCGACAAGACTGTTGTACTGCCACGCTTCCCAGGCACGAGTTTAGGAGGACAAGTTTTAGCACCCAATGAAATCGAATAGTGCAAAATAAAAAAACCCTCTCTGGCCGAGCATGCGCGGGAGAAAAGCGTGGCCATCTAGATCAGCATATCGGCATCTGGAAAGCGAACGAAAAACAAAACAAATCCATCGAATGCGACTCCATCGTGCGTGGTTCAAGGACTTGACCGTGGAAGTGAGCCGAGAACCACGGTCTACGATCCTTGCGGGTTTCTGGTATCTTCCTAGCATCCTCTCCTCCGCGTACAGAACACCGCGAACTGTGCTCGAAATGTCTTCGATCAGGAAAATTCTGCTTGAACTCGCCCGGCGGGTTCGATCTCACTCTTGCTTTCGTTCGGGTCTGGGCCGGTCGGCCGGCCAGAGTGGACGAGATATAATATATTATAATTGATATAATATGTAGATCAGGTGGCTTCTTGGCCGGGGCGTCTCGTTGCTCCTCAACGGGCCACCTCCTACGGAGCCACCCCCGAAGGTGGAGACAGATTTCGTCCAGATCCGGGGCCGAACTCGCGCATCTCCAGCGAGCGCGCCGAGGGTGGAGGATGATCTGTCGTGCATCTGTCGCCTGGCGCGAGCAAGTGGGAGACTCTATCGAAGACGCGCAGCGCGAAGAGCGAGAAAGAGCTCCAATTGGCTAAGATAGCACGATAGTGGGGCTTAGTCCGAATGCCGCCGCTGATGTACTGGCGGAGTGGTCCAAAAACGGTTCAAAGAAAAAAAAGTTCGTCTGCCTGGTTGATTTTCTTCTTTTTCCTCGTACGGTCCCGCATATTCGGCAACTCGCCGGGTCGTGTGGCAGAATCCTCATCGCCAAACATTTCGGAGCACACATTTCGGCTAAATCGTAGTATAAAAGCTACGCGAGTGCCGAGATGCTACAACATTAGTTCTTCTGCTTCGGTTCAGTCAAAGTCTCAAAGGAGAACAAGGCAGTGAAAGTCAAAGCGCCTGCTCGTGCACCAACCAACCGCTAGTCCTTAGTGCCCAGTGAGGTTCTAGAATATTCCCAACGATGAAGTGTGTTGCATTGGTAAGTTCCGCCCGGGGGTCAGAATTTGGACGCCATTCCGGTGCAGTGCAGTGTGGTGTACCCGGGAACGTGAACGTCGTGAAGGTTCGCTTATTGATCGGGTGGTTTTTCGGTGCTTCTTCCCGCAGCTGGCTCTTGCCATGTTTGGCTGCGCTCTCGCCCAGAACGCGCCGATCCCGAACGATGGCCGTTACTACCCCGAGTACTACGAGACCAAGTGGGATGATGGCCGCTGGCGCCCGGACGGCCGTGGCCAGTACGACGATGGTAGCTACCGCCCGCAGGGTGGCAGCGTAGGAGGATCGGGTGGACGTGGAGGAGCCGGAGGTGCTGGTGGATTCGGAGCCGGTGCTGGAGGTTTCGGAGGTGCCGGTGGTGCTGGAGGTTTCGGTGCCGGTGCCGGAGGTGCTGGTGGCTTCGGAGGTGCTGGTGGTGCTGGAGGTAGGTTCAGGGACATTCGTGCGACATCTCTGAGGGCGCGATGCTTGAAGGTTAGCTTAATTTGATCTTTCGTCGCCTTCAGGAGCTGGTGGAGTCCGTGGAGGCAGTGGTAACGCTGGTGGAGCTGGATTCGGTGCTGGTGCCTCGAACGACGGAGCTGCTGGTGCTGGATTTGGTGCTGGTGCTGGATTCGGTGCTGGTGCTGCGAACGACGGATCTGCTGGTGCTGGATTTGGAGCTGGCGGTGCTGGTGGCGCGGCTGGATTCGGTGCTGGCGGTGCTGGCAGCCGTGGAGGAGCTGGCGGTGCTGGTGGTCGTGGAGGTGCTGGTGGTGCTGGTGGTGCTGGCGGCCGTGGAGGTGCGGGATCGACCGCTTCTCGCTTCGGCGCTGGCAGCGGTGCACCTGGAACCGAGCAGATCAAGGAGCAGGTGAAGCAGTTCAACGACGATAGCTACTACTACAAGTTCTCCGCCGACAACAACATCGAGGTGGCCGAGTCCGGCAAGATCGATGACCGCAACACCGAGAACGAGGTCCTGCGCACCAAGGGATACTACGAGTACGTCGGCACTGACGGCCAGACGTACCGCGTGGACTACACCGCCGACGAGAACGGATTCCAGCCATCCGGTGCCCATCTGCCGACGGCGCCCGGCGCCTTCGACATCGCTCGCAACGCGAACGGACAGAAGTAAGCTCCGTGAAGGCTCTCTTCCGCTCCTTCGGGAGTGGCCTCTAGTGCGTTCCCTTCCATAGCCGTAGTCTCGGAAGGGAACACCCACAACACAGTACACACATACACACACATATAACAGGGATGAAGATGATAAGCGTACCGTGCATTGCCATACAGTCAGTCCGTAAGTCAGTTAGTCAGACAAGCAGTCAGTTTTGAACCGGGGCTTGCAAGCAATTCCTCTCGATCGACCGACGATCCTTCAACGTAAAACAACGAACTGTGTTCTAATGTAAATTATTAGTTTTTCAAACCGAATAAAAAAACCGTTAAGTGAAACAAGCCTGAGTTATGCTTTCCTAAAGGTCCTAAATCGCGCACACAACAAGCCCGAACATCGAACATCGAAGCATCCCTTCCGAAAGCATGCGATTCGAAGCTGATGAAAAATGGCCAACCCCACTAAATGGTCATTTAAATAATGACGATCAAATGTGAGGCGTCGGAAAACAAAGCAAAAAAAGGGAGGATCAAAACGACGTTCGCTAAAATGATGCGAATAAAACAGAACACCATTCTGCCATCAAACAAGGGTCGTGCGTGCAAATGATAGCACCGGATCGCCGATGGTGGTAAGATTTGCATTAATCGATACATCTGTGTTTTTTTCCGCATCGCGCGCGTGCGTGATTCGCGATGGGACCCGACCCGAAACCCGCGGGTCCGACGGTGATTAAGTGTAATAATATATTTCCGACTAGCATCAAGCGAGACACACACGTGAGAAATCATCCCCGCATCTTAGATGATCATTTAAATGAAAATAAAAAAAGAACCATCCGACTGCATGACGAAAAGGCGGTGCGACTGGTGACTCTGAAGATGCGACGGCGTGAAGCTTCCAAAAAGCACTCACCGAGCGCGGCTCGGAGATGACACGTTCGCAACGCATTTCTACCGTGAAACTATAACAACCAAATGATAATCAATTTATTCCGATTTTTGTGAGTTGTTTTTCCTCCGACGGTTTTGGGTGGGTTTCAGGGGTGTTGTTTTTTTTTCTCACACCGGTTGACCTTGGCGCTTGTGGAGTTGGAAGTATGGGCTTTTTTCCTCCCCTGAACTGAGCTAGTTCGACCGATATCATAATTAGCGTGTCTGTTTGCATAAAACCGACAGCCGGCCGGTGAAGAGATTAGAGGGATGGTTTTGAATGGAGGGACCGATGCTTTTTTCCCTCTATCAGTACCTCAAACCACACCGACATCCTAAAGGGCCTTAGGACATACAGACCTTAGGACGTATGAAAAGGGAAAGGGTGCATACGAACCGGTACTGATGCACCAACACGCAGGGATACCCCAGGCGATAAGTAACAAACCACGACCTAACGCTCCCTTCGGTGGTTCGATCCGTCTGCAGGTTTATTAGCGTAAGGATGAAAACCTAAACCCGGTAAGATGTTTCAAGGACAATCTATTCTAAATGTCTCTGGTGCTCGTTTTGGAATACCGAATAGATCAGAAATGGTTTTACAAATCTAAAACTGGTCTAATGATCCAATCGACGACCGAAGCGTTCTTTGTTTCATCTTCACTCGGTGGGAAGAGACATTTAAATTTCAAAAGAAGCATTTTTATTTTTCCAAAATATGTAGAAATTATTCAAATCTAGAACCGTTACGGAGGTTCGTGTGTATTTTTTCGCTCATTTGAAGGCTTCCCTTTGGACAACCCCTTTTTTTAGCAATTCCGGCAGCTGCCGCGGACTTCGACTGTAGGGTCAGCAAAACGGTGGCTCCAGTCATTAGGTTGCTCGAGTGGAAAAGATCAGATTTCGGGGCGGGCCATTCGGGGGCCCTTCAAACCGGAGCCTTCTGTAGATCGACATAATTTATGGGACCGGGATTAAATGGAAATGGAATCGGTGATCCGTGAACCGGTAACGCAGCGTCGATATGATAATATGACATCGTATTTTATTGAACCATTTTGTAGCAAACCCGCTCGCCCGTCTGTTCGGCTCGATCGATCTAGTTCAATCAGTCTCAGCGCCGGGAGCATGTTTGTCAGCTAGTCGTCGCTGCTAGTTCGCTCGGTTTCGTTTAACTGTTTTGACCAGCGCCAGCAGCTTAGCACACCGGCCTCGCCCCGGTGACATTGGATCGATGTTTATGGCGGCGAACCAGCGCATCACTTAACACGGCCTTTTTTATGGCGTCCAGTTTCGTCGCCTCCATTGCAGTTCAAACCCGCACAGCTGGTGGAGTTCCGGTAGAGAAAGACGGCCAGTGTTGGATGGTGGATTCCATATCAAAATTCTTCAGCAAACTAGAGCGTTACATATATCCCTGTTTTTCTAAGACATATCTCCGATAGAATGATGAATAAGCTCGTATAATATTATCAGATGTCGCGTTCATTAACAGCCTCGATAAATAAATCAAAATAAGTTTCAGCGGTAACTTACAAACCTGACGGAAATGATCTTTAACGGGTGGTGGAATTTTGGGGATGGGTTTCTTAAGATCGAGTTCATTTATATTCTTGATACCATCTTGCCAGTTGGATCAAAGGGTAGATATTGTTGGAAAGAATTTGATATTGCCACTAGCCTCAAAGGGAATAGATTAAAACACTGAAAAGTCACCGAAAAGGGACGGCTTTTAGGATCGATTTACACAATATAAACAAAACAACTCTCTGTTATTGGATAAGTATTCGACTTTCTTGATCTTACCCAATTGTTCATGTTCTTCTTTTGTTTCAATTCACAGATCAAACATAAAAGTTGATTGGGTCTCTTGTGTACCTATAAAATTTAAGAGAATTTTCGGATATATGCT